>APFE031365010.1:0-40672 GCA_000404065.3 Pinus taeda
TTAATCTATCCATGGGAGAATATGTATTGACTAGCCCAATGCTTTCCATTCCAATGGGAGGTGCTGATGTTGTACTAGGAGTCCAATGGCTACAATCCTTCGGAACAATAGCTTTTAATTTTCAAGAACTTTTCATGAAATTTTTGGTGGAAGGAAAGGAAATTGAATTAAGGGGTATTGCAGGGAAACCAGGAAAGATAATCAGCTCTAATGGTATGACAAAGCTTCTAAAAAAGGAGCAAAGAGGTGTAATTGCACAATTATGTTCGCTAGATCTTTCCACATCGGAATCATCTATTTATCCAGATCTCCAAAAAGTCGTGGACAATCATTCCAAGGTATTTGAGACTCCCAAACGTCTCCCACCTATGTGTGATCATGATCATACTATTCATCTGATTCCAGGAAGTGTTCCTCCAAACATCAGGCCGTACAGATATCCCTATGTCCAAAAGAGTGAAATTGAACATATGGTTGCAGAAATGCTAGAGGCTGGTATAATTCAACTGATTAAAAGTTCTTTCTCTGCTCCAGTAGTATTGGTGCACAAGAAGGATGGATCCTGGTGCATGTGTTCGGATTATAGGGAGCTCAACAAGCTCACTATTAAAGATAAGTTTCCCATTCCTGTCATTGATGAATTACTGGATGAATTGCATGGATCAATTACTTCACCAAGTTGGATCTTCGTTCAGGATATCATCAAATCAGAATGAAGACTGAAGATATTCTGAGAAAACAACATTTAGAACACATGAGGGTTATTATGAATTTTTGGTCATGCCTTTTGGCCTTACCAATGCACCTTCAACATTTCAAGGTTTGATGAATTCAATGTTCAAACCATTCCTTAGAAAATTTGTGTTGTATTTTTTGATGATATACTAATCTACAACAAGTCTTGGAAGGATCATGTTGAACATGTTGACAGGGTGCTACAACTATTGGAGGAGAAACAATTATATGCAAAAGATCCAAATGTTTCTTTGGAGTACAAGAGGTGGAATATCTGGGTCATATTGTATCTCATGAAGGAGTTAAGGTAGACCCTAGCAAAATTAAAGCCATTAAGGAATGGAAAATCCCCACATCCATAAAGCATCTGCGAGGATTTCTCGGGTTGACAGGGTATTATCGCAAGTTTGTTAAGAATTATGGGAGAATAGCAACACCTCTAACAACACTATTGAAGAAAGATGCATTTTCATGGACTCCAGAAGCAACAAAGGCCTTCGAGCATCTTAAAGAGGCAATGTGCCAAGCACCTGTCTTAGCTACACCGGACTTCACAAAAACCTTTATTGTGGAATGTGATGCTTCAGGAAATGGAATTGGTGTTGTTTTAATGCAAGATGAAAGAGCCATTGCTTTTCAAAGTCGTCCAATCAAGGGAAAGTTTTTACACAAAGCTATTTATGAGAAGGAAATGTTGGGAATACTCCATGCACTTAAGAAATGGCGACCCTACCTAATGGGAAGACACTTCAAGGTAAAAACAGATCATGATAGCCTTAAATACTTTTTAGAACAAAGATTATCCTTTGAAGAGCAACCAAAGTGGGTCACAAAGATGTTGGGTTATGACTTTGAAATCATCTACAAAAAAGGGAAGCAAAATGTGGTGGCAGATGCACTCTCAAGAAAGGATGAGGATGTGGAAGCATTTTGTGCGCCATTTCTATTATCCAACCAGATTGGATAAACGAAGCAAGGGAGGAATGGAAGAATGATGAAGAAGTGTGGGCACTTATTCAAAAATTACAACAAGATTCCAGTACGTCTGATACATTTAGCTGGAAAAATGATACGTTATGGTACAAAGATCGCTTATACCTCTGTAAGAATTCCCAGCTAAAAAAAAGGATTCTTATGGAATTGCACACTTCTCCCTTAGGAGGGCACTCAGGATTTTTAAAAACTTACCATAGGGTTAAGAAGGAATTTTTTTGGGATGGCCTTAAATCAGATATTCAAAAGTTTGTGGCGGAATGTTTGGTTTGCCAACAAAATAAAGTTGAAATAATTAAGACACCGGGTCTATTACAACCTTTATCCATTCCAAGCCAATGTTGGGAGGAGGTTTCAATGGATTTTATCACAGGTTTACCCAAGTCTGAGGGAAAGAGTGTCATCATGGTGGTAGTTGACAGACTTACCAAGTATGCACACTTTTGTGCATTATCACAGCCATTTAAAGCTAGTACAGTTTCTACTGCATTTATGGAAACAATTCAAAAGCTACAAGGAAACCCAAAGATTATTGTAAGTGACAGAGATCCCATTTTCACTTGGAAATTTTTGGACAGAATTATTTTCTTGTCTTGGTACTCAGTTAGCTCATAGCTCATCTTATCATCCTCAATCTGATGGGCAAACTGAGATAGTAAACAAATGTTTGGAAGGATATCTTCGTTGCTTTGTATCTGATAAACAGACACAATGGGTCAAATGGTTGCCTCTGGCTGAATGGTGGTATAACACTTCCCTCCATACAACAACAAAAATGACCCCATTTATGACACTTTATGGGTATCAGCCACCATCCATCACATCATATTTAAGAGAAAATTCTAAGGTTCAAGCAATGGAACATCACATCAAACATCAACAACATGTCCTCCAACTCTTAAAGGATAACCTCGTGTTGGCATAGAATAGAATGAAACAACAGGTAGATCAACATCACAGCGAAAGAAGTTTTGATGTAGGTGATTGGGTATTCCTATGGCTACAACCATATAAGCAAATGTCCCTAAAGAAAGCTAAGAAGGATAATATATTATCACCAAAGTATTATGGTTCGTACAAGGTGTTGCAAAAGATTGGTACTATGGCATACAAATTGGAGCTTCCTGTAGCTTCTCGATTACGCCCAGTTTTCCATGTTTCATGTTTAAAGAAGGTTATACGTGACAAGCTCCCAGTTCAAAGAATATTTCCAGAGCTTGATGAGGAAGGAAAAATTATATTGGAACCAGAAGCAGTCACACAAACAAGAACTCGAAATTTACGAAATCGATCAATTTTGGAGTATCTTATCAAGTGGATGAACTTATCCACTGAAGATTCCACATGGGAGGATGAGAATTTTATAAAGAAGCATCCATAACTACTGAAGCATTGAGGAAAACATATTTTTGAAGGAGAGGGGCATGTTGGGTCCGTATAATACTAGTGATTACCCCATGATTATTGTAGTTGTATCCCTTCTTAATATTGTTGTGCCCTGATTGTCCACATATTTTTATTACTGTGCCCCATAGAATCCCTCTATTGTTATTTTTGTGGCTTTATATTATTATTGTTAGGTCGACTGGGTTATATTGTGACTCCTTAGACTCCTATACATAGAAAGGAGGTTTTTCCATTTGAATCATCCAAGAATTGCTCATTTATGTAATGTAAAGGAGGTTGCCCCCTCGAGGAGGCTGAATTCTAAGCCATGGATCTCTCTTTTCTATCTTTTTGTGAGTTGGTTTCATAACAGTTTAGGTTCAAAACATGATCAAATCAACTTTAACCTGCAACATACAAAGTTTTAGTAAACTTCCATTAATGGTATTTTAATCCCATTAAAAAAGAAGAAGTAACAAATACTTGGAACAATAATCATTTAATCAAACAGTAGCATGGGAGATTTTGAGTGAAAAATGAGACAAAATTGAGGCCCAACATCCGCCCATGCTGACCATCTTGCATGTCCTCATGCAAGAAAATCTGGTGTTGTTATTCCTTTGCAAAAAAACAAAATTTGAAACATGTATAAACATTCATAATGATGTTCCTCCAATTCTGCATGATTACATTTCCTCCACTTGATAAAGCTTGCTCTTAAAAACAGAGTCTCTGCTAGACTATTTATTTACTTAAAATGATTTCAAGAAAACCTAAAACAAAAACTACCATGGAAAAACTAAATTGCAAGGAAGGTGTTATTACCTGAGAAAAATATACAGCTTTTAAAATTTTCAAAAATAATACCTTTGAGGCATCCGTGATCCAAAGTTTCACTTTAACATCTTCATTATAAAGATGAGTGACACAATTTAACGGATATGGTGTTACAGGTAGACATAGTAATACCTTCTCATAATGATTATTTTACCATTATCCATGTATAGTTAAAGCTCCCCTTATCTGAGCACAGTGAATTACCTGCACTATGGGTCCCACGTCCATACAAATCACTAAAAAAGATAGAACTCCAAGGCATAAAAACATAAGGATTTTAAAGCCGTGATGAGTTTAGGGAAAGAAAAAAAGACCAAGTAAATGATAGTGTAAAATTCACTTTAATACCACAGGCACGACCCTGCTGCCAGCAGGTGTCCATAGCCTTGACAGGGATACCTTTTAACCTTACGAAATGCATGTGTCCCACCTATTAGATATAGATTCAGAGTTATTCATGAGCATTTACTTTTTCTCTTTTTATAAGTTAACTGAAGGACATTGTCATGGATTGTTAACAAGCTAATGACAATGTCATTCACGAGAACTAACAAAGAATGAATGAGTTGGATCACGATGAGACCTCTATTCTTCCAGTTTTCCAACTGAAAGCCATTACCCTGGCTTGGTGACCAGTGCAGTAATGTTATTCTCCTTGGGACCCATGATCATAGTAGGCCGGCTCGCAATGAGACCTCCTATCCCTCAATTAATTCATTTATGTTTTTAGAAAAAAACTCTGATTATGATTAACCTCAGATGGATTACTTAATAGGTGGGGAAGAAAATCTACTCTAAAAGACTGCAAGACGGCATGAAAAGTTTTTAATTACTATTCTTTACTGGTTGGTCATGCTACCCTAAGAACTTATTAAAAAACATGTTAGATAATGACCAAAAAGATTCCTTGAGTTTATCATGCTAGGGTTCTTTATGAAAGATTATTAAATTTTTGTAGGCATGGTCCACCATAGGAGGTTTTTCACTGGTATCTTCGAAGAGGAATTTGAAAATATTTTCTAGATGACAGTTTGTTAGAATAAGAGAAAAGTATTACATGTAACTTATAACAAGACATATTGATCCACAATCGAAGTCACTTTAAAAATATGAAGCGTTAAGTGTAAAGTACTTTTGACAAGTTTTACCATGAGAATGCATAATAATAAAAATTTCAAAAGTTGTGATTTTATGGAATCACAAGTTCAAGAGTATTTTTATTCATCTTTACTCATTACCATACCCTATTTTTAAATAGAGAAATATCACCTTTAAGTGTAGGCGTACTTCTAATGAAGCCATGTGCATAACAAAATCTTGATTATACTCCCACTTAGTTTTAAAGAATAAACTTCAATGCATACCAAAGCATGAGAAACCAGTTTCTTTAATTGACATGGTACCAAGAGTTTTTGAATGATGAAGAAATAAAATGGGTTGATGGCTGCTCAAAACCAGGATTCAATGGAATCCACGTATTTTTGATTCTCCAACTGATGCAAGTCTTCCACAGTTTGATAGTCATTCTCCTGTAAGCACAAAAAATCTGGTGAAAGACAAAAGATAAATCCCTCAAGTCCAGGCTCAAATATTTGATTTTCAGATTCACAAGAAAGGTTGAGAGAGATTCTAGGACTTTGAGTTACAACAACATTTTCAGAACAAGTTCCAATGAAAGATTGATCCTTAGGTGGTCTTTGAATTATATCTTCCCGGGGTAAATGTTTTGCGATAATGGGGGAAGTTTACAAATTCATTCCCTTTCCCAATATGGAAGGTGTAACATCTTGTTCAATATGGGAATCAGTAGAAAGAATAGGAGGTTCAAACTATTGTGCAACTTGATGGTTTGGGTTAGGGTTTTGGTTCAAGCTTAGACTAAGGTTTGGATTGGGATTACGATTATGGTATGGATGGGAGCATGGACTAGGGTTAGGGTATGGATGAGGGTATGGATTAAGGTTAAGATAAGGCTGCACATGCAGCTAGGAACATGGAGGACGATAACATAATGGTCTATTGGAAAGAAATTGTGATTTTTGTTGGTGCTCATATGATTAAATTTGCATGGGAGATTTCCCTAGAGAAAAAGATCCAAACTATTGTTGAGGCCATCGAGATATTTGGCTTGAGGAGGAGGGCCAAGGAGAGGACCATTGCAGCCATAAGGTGGGGTATTGAATCAAAGGAGGATTATAAGTTTGACATGGAACTATGGGGTTGTATATGTGTTGAGGAACCTGCTGGGGATAATAAATATTACTCCAAGTATTAAATGATGATGAATTTTGAGTTATACCTGGCGGTCGATTTATTTCCTAACTTGATTCCTTGAATACCTTTTGAAACCCCGACAATGATGGGAAGTAATTTTTTGAATGATCCTCCTTACATTGTTTCCATTCTTCCTACAAATCATCCAATTGTAAATTTAGAAAATATTTTGTAGCTCCTATTTTTGTAATTGATTCCAAAAATTGAGAAGAAAGTTCTCTAGAATTCTTACCGATCTTGGAGATTCCTCTTGAATAACTAATGCATAATTTATAAACATCATCATATGGTAAATAAAAAAAATCACCTCCTCCTATTAGATTTAAAGATTCTAAAAACTCATCTTTGATTCTTTTGAGTAGGAGTGTTTTCAAGATATCTTTTACCAAATTCTTATGTTTTGATTTTTGGAGGTTGTATCTAAATCGCTCCACGTAATCCTCCAATCTTTCATTTTCCCCTTGTGTTATTCCAAAAATATCTTCACTAGCGTGGCAATAGTCTTGATATTTCTCCAAGAATGCATTCTTCATGTCTTCCCATGTCTGAATGCAATTCCCACCAAGGCTCATGAACCAACGACGAGCTGCTCCTTTAAGAGTAAGAGGAAACACTTGAAACCTCTAAGAATTAATAAAATAACCATATCATCTACAAAGTACTTAAAACTCAAAAAAATATGTATCTGGGTCTTGATTTACCAAACCATGAAATTTTGTTAGTGCAGATCGGGAAATATTATGCATTTCAACCACTCCTAGATATTTGATAGGAAATTCAAAAGTAACAATGTTTTCCATTTCTTACCAAACTAAAAGCGGTTCTCCATGTACTTCTTCGAGACTCCTTCTTTGAATGTTTCTCCCGACTAATCAGTAAAATAGGTGCATTGAATGATTGATGTTAGCCTCAAACTCTTCATTGAAAAATGCCTCAAAATACCATTTTTATATCTTCAACGAGACCACTGGTACATTTGTTAGCACATGAATAGAGTATATATATATATATATGTGTGTGTGTGTGTGTAGGTGGGTGGGGGGTTCTTACAGCATTAAATAAATGAGAAACCTTAAAGAAAAAATGCAGGAAAGAAATAGAATCAAAGAACATAAAATTGCAAGAGAAACTAGGTGAAGGAATAGAAACCAAATGCAACACGTCACCAAGGTCAATTCCCTAAGCGCCTCCCCGGCAACAGTGCGAAAATGTTGGGTGCAGTAGAGGGTCTATCAATGTACCAACATTTAATTTGTCAATCTGTAGAGTTCTTTAACTTCGAGACGCAGCACTAGAAATGCCAGAGAGAGTCCCTGGTAACTTGCAAAACAAATTCTAGTCTATCTTGCGATTAATCTCGAAAATAAATGTAATCTTGCACTAGTGCGAGAAACACCAATCCAGAGAATTAAAAGCATGCAGGAAAGTAAAAGCAATCAATGTGAAAGGAAATTCTAATTGCAAGTAAAGAGAAGGGAAATCAGAACTGGAAATCAAGCGGTGCTGACACAATAACAAAAATACTGTAAATGTTGGAATAAATTCAAAAGCAATTCAAACTATTATGCTTGCACTAATTCTGCCTGCAATAATTCTGTTTGCACTAATTCTTCTTGCACTAAAGTCTGCTTGCACTAATTCTATGTAAAATTTCACTTGCACTAATTTTGTGTAGCAATATGCTTGCACTAATTATGTGTAAGCACAATCAACAAGTTAAAGGAAACCATAATATTAATTAAGCATTTATCAATTCAAACATGTGGTTTTCGTATTTATAAATATCGGCTCAAGAAATGTAAAAATCGCAGCTTTAAATATAAAGGAATGGTTTTGGATTAATTTATAGAATTGGAGTTATATCTCATAATGGCAGAGCCAATCTTATGGATTCGGACAATCTGGAGGGCGCAATAGTTGTTTAAAATATTTCAAGTACAAGTATAATTAATAATGCAGCAAATGAAATAGAAAGAAATTACGGCAACCCAAATTAGCCTTAAAACTTGGAATAATGGATTCCAACAAATCGAATTAATTTTTGGGAATAAAACATCTGCAGCAAGTTAGATAACATCAATCAAAGGCAGAAATAAATTGTAATGAAATCAAATTCACATGGCAAACAAACAAGAATTGAAATGCTATTTAAAAGATGAGAGTGGTATGGAGCTGGTATGGCGGCCAACCCAACCAACTTGCACCCTCTTTGAGTGCCTGGTTCACATAGAGATCGAAATCATTAGATGCAGTAAACGAATAGACAAAGCACGAATAAAAATTGCTTAAATTAATTAAAAAACACAGTCTTTTACATCACGCAGACAATGCTCAGCTCCAACAAGCAAGAGGAGTGATCCACCAATTATGAACTACGTGAGGCTACATTGGGACATCTCCTCTGCACTTCTGCACCTTCCTTTGATGCACACTATCACTGGCTATGCATGCTTCTTCCCTCTACTTAATTGATTGACTAATTAATTAGCTAGGGTTGGAGCCATAACTCTTCTTCAATAATCTTTTTACATTCCAAACATGGCATAAAACAAGCCAATCCTTTGAAAACGTCATGGGGATCAAATCCCATCTAATTATCACTAATAATATATTAGTACAACCATTTCCCTATTGAAATAATGGAGATTTACCACAAATTTCCCAAATCTGGGCATTTTCTAGAATTATGGAAAGGTTGGTACTTTTAACAAACTTCCTCCAAAGGCCCCTCGTATCTCCTTAACCATTGTGAATTTCAGAAAAGGGCCTAAGGCTTACTCATTTTCCTGTGATGGGAGAAAAACCCATGTTTCAAAATTATGATATTCACTATGATCGATACGCAAATAGAGGTTTAAATAGGCTCTAGAAACTGCTACAAATTCGGGGTTGTAACATTAATTATTCTCTAAATATAAATCTATATGACCTGGGTGTGTTTTGGCTTATGTGGAAGTGTTCAAATGACATTTTGATCATAAAATTTTAGATTCTCCCATAAATGTTTCAATGTATGAAAGCCCCAAATTGGTGGAGGCACGTTGTAAAACTTGCACTGGTGCAAGCATGCTAACTGCACTGGTGCAGGCACGCTGTAAGAACTGAATTAGTACAGGAATCTGTTGCACAGTGCAGGTAGGTAAGTGTAGGTTCAAAAGATGATCAAATCAACTTTAATCTACAACATACAAACTTTTATTAAACTTCCATTAATGGTATTTTAATCCTGTTAAAACAAAAGAAGTAACAAGTACTTAGAACAATAATCATTTAATCAAACAATAGCATTAGAGATTTTGAGTGAAAAATGAGACAAAATTGAGGCCCAACACAAGGGACTTCTTAGAAGACAAGTTTCTTTGGAAAAGAAATATATACCAAGCATGGAGGGTAGGTAAGATTAACGGTGAGAAATAAAGGCCCATAAGAGTCATCATTCCTAGATTGCGTGATAAATATATCATTATAAGCAAGAAACAGACCTTGAGTCATTCTCTCATTTTTCTAGAAGAATATTTAATTATAAGACACACGAGGAAAGGAGGGAGGACATGTCAAAGGTTAGGGCATCAAGGGGCGAGGGAAAGACAACATGGATTTATAAAAGTAAATTTGTGATATCACATTTTGGAATTCATTCCAAAACAAAGTAGCAAGATGGTAAAAAATAGGAGGAAACAAATTATTTAGCAGGAAACCATGCTAGGTTTCCTTAGGATTAGTTTGTTGGAACTACATAGGTTACCCATGGAGGTTAGGACCTAGGTTAGGGCCTATTGCCGAAGATAGAGACATAATTTGCCACATAGAAACACATAAGCATGAAGGGTGCAAGACACCTTTGTTTGAAGGGTACTAGAAGATGGTAGTGTGGAACAAGGCAATAGGGAATGGCAAAGGACATGAGGGTATCATGTTATAAGTGACAGAAAAATAAGGGGGTTTCATTTAATTAGAAAAAGAAGACTCAAATAAACAATTCATTTGGTTTAAAACATCAAAAAATGGAAATCACATTAGAATTGCAGCATGCTATTTTGTGCTTCAAGTTTCAAAAACTTTCAAAAGTAGAGGGCTTGACCACAAAGATCCATTTGTAGCCTTAAAATCAGATATCACACATATTATCAGCTAGGCCAAGTCCTTATAGTGGGTGATTTCAATGCTAAGACTTCAAGTGAGAAAGCTAGCATTATTTGTTGTAAAGAAGATTGCGACCCTATCTGACTTACATAAGAGAGTAATCATCAGTGGGAAAGAATTTCAGAGGATAAGGGTTGCAATATTTTTTGTGAATAATTTCTTACTCTATGTGGGGTTTTCAATTTAGTCATTAATGTTCTGTCTAGATGTGAAAAGTATGGTTATTTTACTTGCACTACTTACAATGGAAAAAATGTAGTAGATTATGTAATTTTATCACATGGCTTTTGTGAGAAAATGGAGGAAGTTTTGATTGGAGAAAAACTTTGGGATTTAAAATTAGATCACAAGCCAATTTATTTAAGTTTCTCTTGGACTGGAAAGAAGAAGTTAGGGTAAAAAACTTAGTTTGTTAAACAAAATATCCCAAAGGGAAGAATTATTGTGACACCAAAAAATTGTAATACGTTCAAAATAACACTAGAGAGACTCTCCGAGAAGGAGAAAATTTTGATCCATGGCCTTCATAATCACGAATTAGCACATTGATTCAAAGCCCACTTGCAAAGTGCAAAAGAGAAAAGATTATGAAGTCTGAAACAAATTTCTTTGTGGTTAATGCTTGGTTTGACGAATAATGTGAAAAGGTAAGGAGAATGTTGAACGTGTCAAACAAGGATAACATAAAACTCAAAGCTTACAAGCATATATTAAGAAATAAAAAGGTTGATTTCATGGTTTCAAGGAGGGAAGAACTAATCGTCCTTGGAAAAAATAACCCCAAATTATTTTGGAAGGACCTCCAAACGGGAAAGATGCAAACGAAAATTAGTATTACGATTTCTAAATGGTTTTACTATGCAATTTTTTTTTTATCCTAATCGATTGTTGATCTCTATAATTGTCCTAATTTTGACCCTAAACATGTCCTAATCCTACCCTTTAAACCCTATGTTTCACAATTAGAACTCAATCTTTTACACACATTCCTGGACTCTTCATGACATTGGTAAATATGCGCTATATATAATTAACTATTATTTAAAAGGTTAAATAAATTTATGTGTCTTTGTAACTTATTTATTTTCCATTTCCTCAAAGACATGATGAAGTAAAAGTCATTAATCAAAGTAAAAGTTGGTTGGTGCAGGCAGGTTCTTGTACCATCCACCATTCCTGTACTTGAGATAGCCAACAAATTTACCTTGCTCACCGCCAAAACATTGTATCTGTTGATAAAATGACACGCATTCCTCAACAAGGATTATTTATATACTCTGAAATAAGCTCGAAGCATTGAGGCAAGTGTGAAAAGAGGAGGTCAGTTTTTGACTAGCACATTCTTGATTAAGTTTATGTTGCGAGAGCCGAATGTATGTGTATAAATAGGGTTTTTGGGAAAGAACTAGGTAGCGATACGTTGGGGAATTTTTTCTACTATGTAGACTCTATTTTGTATCGCCTATCTCTGGGCTAGAACTATGAAGCTTTGATGTATATTTGCAGCAAAATTTAATAATTTAAGGAGCAATGCCAGTTCAATCTATTTCGGGTTCTTATCTTATGTGATGCTCCTTTTCCGCAGTTGATCTTCAAGTTTTCATAAATGAAAATGAGTTGGTTGGTTGGATAGGGTCCAACCAACCTAGCTTGCCTAGCCCAGCCAAAATAGCCCATTATCCCTGTATCTCGTAGTTGTGTTATAATTTATCATATTGTTTTGAGCATAAGAGTGTTTATTTTATTTATTTAAATCGCAGATTGATGGTTTCTGTGTGAAAACGCATGTGCATCTCATATCTAAGGGCTGTGGTATGTAAGTGTGTTGTCTAATCTAATTTATAGCATTTCCTTAGTCTTCCTTTCTGAGTATTGAATGATTGTCTTTCAATACGAGTGCTTCCCTACATTTCCTCAAGTTGAGATTGGGTTATGAGTTGTTTCCAATTAAATCATTTGCAATTGATTTTCTTTTAGTTAAATCATTTACAAGTCCATTTACTTTCAGATGCCTTATTTTCGATCCATTCAAATGTGTTTTGGTTTAAAACAATAGATCTGATCACAACATAAGTAAATCTTTGTACGAAGATAATTGTGATATTTTCCTTGAAGAAATATAAGAACTTATCAAATGACTGCCAATTATTTAAAACATTTTATGAGTTTAAATATTTGTTTTGAGAAAAATTTACTCATGTTGTAACAAAAACCTAAAGGAGAGGAGCACTTTGCCTTTTAAGTAGACATTTAATGTTTTCATGCAAAACTCTTTCTGTCGATTGAGTGTTTTCTTTAGCCTTCACATTACTCCTATTTTGAATGTTTGATTGTTGAAGGATCTTTGTTTCTTTTGAATGATTGAGTTAATATTTCCTTTCTGCTCATATTTGTTTAGTATTGGTTAATGTTGACACACTTTACGCATGGTAAAAGTGATTGAAGACAAAAGCTACTTTGATATAGGAGCAGTAGAACTTAGTATAGGAACATCGATTCCTTAGTACAGGAACAACTAGTTCTGAGTACAGGAACATATGTTTTGGTACAGGAACATAGTATTTTAGTACAAGAACTCAGGGTTCCAATACCAAGTCAGAACACCAGGTGTAGGAACAATGCTTCGGTACATTAATGAAACCTTTGTAATAGAGACAGATTTAACTAGGTTCATAATTATTCATTCTATTTATTAAAGCATTTGAGACTCAATCAAAAGGATATTTTCTTCTATTTCTTTTCCTTATTTCTTTGAAGTTGGTTTTAGAGTTGTTTCAATTCCTTTCTATTAAATTTTGGCAAGTATTTCTTTTAGCTGATTTCAATACCGGACTTGCTTGGGGTTGATTCTTTCCATTATTTTTATTATGTAAGTTCAAGTAGAGAAATTATAAGTAGATCTTATAGAAGTGAATATCATAATCATTTGGCATTTCCTATGCTACGCCTCTAAGCTTATGTAGCCCTGGGTTGAAAAATTAAGAGTTGAAGGAGTTTGTTGAATTACAACTCCAACACTCATCATTGACCCTCCTCCCTTGGTCAACATTGATATTAAACTCTTCGCAGTGAAAGAGGTAGATATGGGTATCAAGAATTTAGTTGTTGGAAAAGAAAAAGAATTAGTTGAACTACAAGAAAAGTATCTAAAGTGGGGCTTAAAAATTCTTGCACCTCACATTACAAAAATTTTCAACAACATCATACAATAGGGGTCACCCACATATTGGAGAACGAGTTTGGAAATACCTCTTTTCAAGAGTGTTGACATCAATAATCCCTCCAATTATAGGATTATAATGATAAATCCCTTATTTGAAAAGTCATTTCGAAGCATTCTAGAAAATAAAATCACCAAGTGGCAACCGAGGAAGAGACAAACGTACTAAAGGGAAAGCAGGTTTTAGACCTAAACATTCCACAATTGGTCATAGTATAACATTAAAGCACACCATTGAAAATGTTTGGGAAAAAAAGGAAGAAGCCTTTTGTTGCTTTTTTTATTTTAGAAAAGCATTTGACACAGTTCATAACAATAAACTTTGGCACATAATGGAATAACTTGGGGTTCCTAGTAATTTGAGAGCAGTTGTGCAAAGGCTATATGAAGAGGTGAAACTCAAAATTAGAACTTTGGCAGGAAATTCTGAAATTTTTAGAAGTGATATCAGGCGCAAGCAAGGTTTCCCATTGCCTATTACCCTTTTTGGTTTATATATTGATAAGCATGAAGAGTGTTTAAAATCGCAGGGGGTGACAGTATCCATTTAGGTGAGTATATTATAAGGCTTATTTTCTATGCGAATGATATTATTCTAATTGCTAAATTTTCTCTTGGATTACAAGAGCACCTAATTTCCCTTGAGTATTTTTTTAGAAATTTGGGGATGCAAGCCAATATTAGCAAAACAAAAGTAGTGGTTTTCTTTAAAAAAAGAAAACATAACCAGCATAAGTTCTACTTTTAAGGAAACACTCTGGGAGAAGTTACGAATTAAAAATATCTTGGAATTGACTTGAATAGTGTTGTAGCTCCAAATATCACCCTGTCTGTTTGCGATGCTTGCTTTCTAGCCTAGGGAAAACCCTCCTTCCAAACTTGGTCCAAATATTTTAAAAACAATGTTTTACTCCCTGTACGCTACTTTGCCCTGTGTTAAAAGTGTGTACATGTGGGTCAGTCTATACCCAACCCATGTATATGTGTTAAAACACATAAAAAAATTAAATTTCCTTAACTATGGGTGGAGATCACGGGTTTTACCTATTTATTACCCATTAGTTCCCGTGGCCCAACTGTTGCTGCTAGTTGACACAATTCCACAATATATGTTGCAATCCTTCACAGCAACATCCTATATGTTGGCATCCAAGTTGCGATGTAGTATCATATTATTCCATCATGTTCATTTGGTACTATTGGGATCAGGTTTTTTGACATTAGTGATCAGCTTCATCTTTTAGATTCATTGATCATATTATTATATGTGATATTCAGACAGGTACTTGTTCAATCATGATCAAATGATCCGTTATGTACTTTCAGTTCCTTATACTTGTATACATAGTGGATCTGCTTGTACTTGATATGCGAACATGATATAGTTTCTTTGATCATGGGTATGCCCACCTCAGACAATTGTTTCTTTCTGATCTTCTTTTGCGAGCTTGGTAGATTGAAATCTGGTGAAGTCCTTCTTAGTTTTTGACCGACTTCCTTTCCATATACTTAATACATTTCAGCCATCATGTTCCCCTTCTGACCTCATATATTAGGGCTCCAAATATCTCCCTATGTATTTGTGATG
This sequence comes from Pinus taeda, assembly GCA_000404065.3. Taxonomy (NCBI): domain Eukaryota; kingdom Viridiplantae; phylum Streptophyta; class Pinopsida; order Pinales; family Pinaceae; genus Pinus; species Pinus taeda. The sequence continues at coordinate 15,177 of APFE031365010.1, forward strand.
CTTGCTTTATGGCCTAGGGAAACCCCTCCTTCCAGACTTGGTCTGAATATTTTAAAAAGAGTGTTTTACTCCCTGTACGCTAATTTGCCTTGTGTTAAAAGCGTGTACACGCAGGTCAGTCTATACCCAACCCATGTATATGTGTTAAAACACTTAAAATAATTAAATTTACTTAAATATGGGAGGAGATCATGGGTTTTACGTGTCGATTACCTATTAGTGCCCATGGCACAACTGTTCCCAACTATTTCCCAACTAAAAAACTAATTTGGGAGAAGTATAAAAAGACTTCAATGGGAAGGCCTTAAGGAGGAGAGAAATGATAGAATTACTATACTGAGATTATCCCCTGATCAGGTCTGAAGAATCCATGTGCTTCAAGAACTTCCCCAAGTTCAGGAAACCCTTGTTTCCTTGAGTTTTGCTATTCTCACACATGCTTGGAGATATCATGGTTTTGGTTATGGAAGGAGGTTGTTGAAGACTGGGATTGGATGGACCCGGAGATGGTTCTGCTTGGAGTCGGAAGAGGAAGACTCGGGTGAAATCTTTCCATGTTTTTATTATAGTTTTCTACAATAAGAGAAATGTTTTCTTGTTCCTAATATCAATTTTGTTTATGCATCCGATGTTATTGTTATGGTTTATATCTGAATGACTATTTCAATGTATAACTAACCATCTATTTATATGATATAAAGTTGATTTCACTACAATTCTTTATCTATATGTTGCTATGTGTATTCAAATTGGCTGATTTGCAGGTTCGAAGATCATTAGGAGTTGCAGTGGGTTTGAACCCTAGCTAGAACTACCGAAACAAAGGACATCTGGGTATGTTCATCCTCACATAGTTAGTTTCTTTAAGAATGTTGCCTGAGTTGAATGCTTGTTTCTTGTTGTAAATTACTCTTCCTCTGGTAGGGTTCTAACCCAAAACCCTAGGGGACTTATTCCCTCAACAGAATTAGCGAATCCACTGGGGATAACAATCTTGTTATTCCTAGTTTCGGTTATTTGGTGCCAATAAAGGCTCAGTTCTTGGTTTGCTTACTGTCACTGTACTGCCTGCTCCTATAGGAACTCTGACTTCAAGTTTGATCCTTTTCATCAGGCCTCATGTTTTATTTTTCTTGTAAAACTTCATATACGCAGCTTTGTCTGTTTACAGAAGCGTACACATGCTTGTTTCTGTGAACTGAAACCGCATATACGCGAGTTACTTTTGGTAGAAGCACGTGTACATGCAGTTGTGTAGGGACACATTCACGTATACAATTTTTTGCATGATTTTTTCAAATCTTTCTGCCTGGAAAAATTTGTTTCCTGGTCTCTGTGGTTTCGGAGTGGTCAGATTCTATTTTTAGAATTTAATTTTAGAGTGAGCTCACTGTTGGGAATTCTCTCCTGTTTTGAAGAGTTTTTGGCCTCCGTTTGCTTACAGTGAGTTTTATTATTTGTGTTTGAACACACAAGGCTTCCTATTAAGGTTCCTGATTGTTCTAGTCTTCCGGAACAGAAGATTGTTTGCAATCTTTGTCTCAAACTTCATTTTTATGGTTTTCTTGCTTTTCTTCCTATCAATTTTGTGGCCATTCACTTTTTCCTTCTTCTCGAAAGTTTCTTGTTGAGGAATTTGAAAGTGTGTCTTTCCTGATTTATTGATCAGTTTTCTTAAAACTCTTTTTGTTACTATTGGATCATTTAGTGCAAGTTGAAACAACTATTTTGTTCAAGTTTTCATTCGTATTGAATTGATAACTTGCAAAGTTCCCTTGTGATTTGCTTTCGGTCTTTGAGTCTTTTGTGGCATTTAGAGTGATTTTTGAAAAGTTGTTTTTATTGTTTTTTGAAAAAGAAAAGTTCTTCAAAAACATTGTTTTTGCTTTCTTTTGCCAAATTTGAGTTTGGTTTCTTTTGGTTTTTGGGAGTGATTTGGGATATTTTTTATTAGTCCTTCGTGTTTGGGAAAGATTTTGTGTTCAAAATTCATATTTCTTTCAAACATTTAAGTTGGCTTATAAACAAATTGCTTTCATTTCTTGTTAGAGTAATCTAGAATTTTTGCATTATCATGTACACCTTGCATCAGGGTAGTTTTGCATCATTAAAGCATCAATAGTCTTTTAGATTTTGTGAGTTTGAAGTCTGCTATAACAAAAGAAAAGGAAATTTTTTTTGCTTGGTAGAAGTTTCTTACAACCCGAATAGAAGTTGCTTTTCATTGAAGAACAAAAAAGTGCATTGCATATAAGTTATTTTTTCATTAATTCTTTTGTGTCATAAGAACACCATCAGTTTCACTTCCATATTGTCCCTTCGACTTAAAAATAATAGTCACTTAAAATCAAGCACTTAATAAAATAAACTAGAACATTTTATATTGTCAATTAGATACACCAACAAGTTTTAGGATTATTTAGGGCCTTGGATTAGGTTAGAGGAGAGTAAACTCTCCAAATCCACTCTAAATTGTGAAACATAGTAGTCTGAATAAAGAGTGAAATCCAATAGCGTTAGGGAGATCGAGAAAGCTCCATGACTGGTAGTTAAGCACGAGGGTTTGTGAAGATAAGGCCAAGAGATACCCCCTCTCTTACTTGTCGAATCTCACCTCACGACTGTTCCACCGAGCTTTTGATATGAGTTGGTTTCTTTAGTTACAAATCCTAGGGATCTACATAGGTGGCTATGGAGGGGAATCCCATGGCACTTGAGGTTGACGTTGCATCACGTTCAATGGTACTTTTGGAGGGCACCCTTGTGAAGCTTGGGGGCTTGCACCAGTAAAGGTTGTTGTTTGGAGGTCAGCGTAACTACCTCTGATACCTTTGCTAGTAGACTTAGGGTGTAATTACCACAATCTATTGCCGAAAGGCCCTTTTTATTCAATTTCTTGTATTTCGGTGTTCGTTCCTAATCACCTGGAGCGGAAATACTTGGAAGTTGTTTGACTGCTAAATTCTTTAGAGAAATTTTTTATGTGTTTTTTGTTCCTAGTCGGCTTAGCTTTCAACTTTCTTGAGTCTTCAAGTAGATCTTATTAAATAATTCAAATTGGTTGACCAATCACTTAGACGGTCCCATAGACTCCGTGGGATTTCACCTACGAGTCCAGAGCCTTCTCCTAGAAGGCACAGGGGAGATTCTGCCAGTGGTTTTCAACCAGTGGTAGCTGGTGCATCGAAGATTGATCCTCCTCTTGGGGGCATCAGTAAACAAAGTAGAACTTTTACTACCATAGAGTTAGAGAGGAACACACCAGTACTTTCTCAAGTACTCTTCGAATCAGAAGATAATATTGAGGTAGAAGAGCTCTCAGAGTGAATTGCAGCTATGAATTCTCCTCTCCCTTATGATAATCCAGACGTATTATTATACGTAGGAACTCCGATACATAGGCCTTCAAGCCCAGGTCCACACACAAACATCCCTGCGATGACCACTGCTGGAAGCATCGCATCCACCATGAGTGTTGCAAGTATGCAGACTCCTATATCAGTACAAGGGGGAGGAACTATTTCCATCCCCTCTACATCATTATTTGGGTCTACTACTAGCACATCCTTGTTTGGGTCTACTTCCATTCCATTGACGAGAGGAAGTTCCCAAGCTCATGCATCCAGTTTTGAATTCTTCCCTTTTGGAATGCCCTCTCAAGGTATTCCTTTAGTTCCTTTAAGTGTACCATTTACTCCCTCCACGTCCATGATGAGTGGATTGGCTTATTTTCAGTGTTTCCCCTTTGGAAGTGGTCATATACCACATTCTAATCTGACGGTAGGGTCTATGCCTTTTCCTTTCATAGGTCAAGGTACTAATCCTTTTCAGAGTTGGACAAACCCTGCAGTTAGTGGGATAGGAATTGGGAATCAGTTTTTCGGCCAACAAGGGAATGTATCGTACTTCTTGGTCAATTCATTTCTAAGTATTTCACCCTTAGCTAAGGCTTGAAACCCTTACCAGGGGTTGTCAGCTCCTTACAATAATTCGTTAGGGGGAAACGTTGCCGGTTACAGAGATTTTTCGGCTGGAGTTGGTCAAACTCAGAGTTTCGTTGGACCACAAGGTTCACCTTTTTGTTTAGCAGGTTCTACCAGTTACATCAGGCGACCTGGTGCCTTTCAAAATCTAGGTCACTCTCTTTAGACTTTTGGGAACCCCGCACAATCTAGGTGGAATCCCCAAGGTCCTCCAAGACTTCCCTTTCTGGCCATGCTCAATCTGCCATATTTCACTAAGTTGACGAACAATCCAATCAGATACAATCCGACTTGGCCTCTAGTCCCAACCAAACTTCCATCAGATAGTCCATAATTAGAAGGGAAGAGTGGTGAAGACCCGGACGACCATGTAACCACATTCCATTTATGGTGCTCATCTAACTCCCTAATCAATGATTCGATTGGGTTGAGACTATTTCAGTGTGCCTTAACCAGGAATGCGGCTAAGTGGTATATAGAGTTGCCAGAGGGCACCTTCACGTATTTTACCGATTTGGCTAACATTTTCTTAAACCGTTTTCAGTTGCCTGTCCGTTACGAAGTCGAAACTGAACATCTGGCCAATTTTCATTAGGACGTGGCTACTCACATTTTAGATCATATCCAGGAATGGAGATGGAGAAAGAGGCTCATTAAAGCCGAAATTCTACTTGAATTCCATCTCTAATGTTTTTTAAAATCATTACAACCCAAGATCTCTAAGGATGTTTCTATGTCTAGAGTTTATTCTGAAGACCAGGCTATCTTTCGCGCCCAGCAGTTAGAACTGATATATTCTTAGTTTGGGACTCTTTAGAAGATCTTGCCTGATGCTCCTAGATCCACGGTTGATATAGCCAAACCAAAGCTAGGCCCACATGTTGATGGTATTATTGGATCGATTGATGAAAATGCGGTGAACCTTCTCAGCCAATTGCAGTGGTTGTCTCTACAAACTGCTTCTTCCTATCAGGTTGCACTGTCTACTAATCCACCTTCCCAACCTTCTTCCGTAAGCACCGTTCAGGCTTCTAACCCCAAAGGAAATCAAAATTCATATGGGAAGAAGAAGGGATGAGGTAAAAAGAAGAATCAAGATGCGAAGGGTAATGCAAAAAAACCCGACAATAATGCTGGTGAGGGTGGAAAAGACTCTAAGAAGAAAGTTAAATTTCCATGCAAGTTATGCAGTGGAAATCATTTGACTCACCTCTTGTCGAAAATTCAAGATGCTCAGCGCTTGTTAGTGCAGCAAGGGTCTTCTAGGTCCCAGGTTGTCTTAACTAACCCTTTCCCACAAGGGCAGTAGTTGCTTGCTGACGCAAATTAAAACCCTGGTACCTCTATAGGGGCAACCAGGAGGGCGACAATTCCTCAAATGTTTTCATGATGGGTTCTCACATCAATGTCGCTACATAGTCACATGATTATGGTGAAGCAGAAACATTCAAGGATAAATCTGTTCCCAAAACTACGGATCCACTTCATATTGAGTGACCCTCTGTCGAGTCTATACCTCAGATATCCAAAGGATCTGCCAAACGCGTAAATATCAACCCTAATGCTAGGGTAGCCCAGAACTACTCCATTGTAGAAGATCTAGCTGAAGGTCCATGTGCTATGTAAGCTTTAGAGGCACTCCAGTCGTGTCCACCTCAACGAAGTGCTTTGCTTTCAACAATAGGGGAAGTTGATCCAAACAATTCTTTAATACTCAATTTTGATATGCTCAATGTCAAAAAGAGACTCCCTCATCATATGGCTTTTCAAATAAAGTCTACTTACCAGAAAACTAACATTGTTTGAACAGTTATAGATGAGGGAGCTTCCACGTGCGTAATGTCTATGTCATGTTGGAAGGCCATTGGGTTGCCTTCGGCTGTTCCTTCACCCACACTCTTAACAACATTTGATGGACATTCTCATAGGCCACACAGGATTATCCCAACCTTTCCTATATGTGTTGGAGGAAAGGTCATTAATATCAAAGTAGAAATCATTGATGCCAACCCAGATTACAATCTCCTCTTATGACGGAATTGGATTTATGAAATGGATGCCATCGTTTTGACTCTGTTTTGAGTCCTTTGTTTTCCTCATGAGGGGAAAATTGTTAAGGTCGATCAATTGGATTATTCTCCAGTTGACCCTCATGCAACTTCAGATTCTACTATTCCATTGGTGGATAACCCCCGTCAACCTATTGAGAATCTAAGATTTGGGATGTATTGTTCATTGATGGGTACATTTGATCTTCCCACTCCTATAGCTAGAATCAATGTCATTTCATCCTCCAAAGAGTCTTCATGGGAAGAGTTATTGGGGACTCGTTATTTTTCAGACCCTTAGACCTTGCCTTCACCTAAAACCACATTAAATGAAGGACAAGTTGGTGGAATGGAATTCCGTATGTCTGCAGCAGAGCTTAGATATCAGTCTATTGTTAACTCTGCAGACGACCAACCTACTCCTTTTTCAGAGGAAGAGTTAGATGGTGATGTGGCCCCAGCTTGGACCCTTGACTCTACTTCTACTATGGATTGCTTAGATATGGTTTTACCATCTGAGGAAGCAATCTTAGAAGCAATGATGGGTGTAGATCGACCTTGGGAAGACTTACACCATCGTTCATATTTTCTTCCCCCATTGCAAGAAGTCGAATCCAGGTTCTCAAATCTGCTTACTAGTGATGTTTGTATGGTTTCAAATCCTTTGGCTTTAGCACATATCTGTGCCGAAGGTAACCTGTTGGTCATTTCAAAAATCGTACCAATAAACTTCTCTAGGAACCCTAATGTGATAGAAAATGTCTTCATCGGAGCCGAGTGTTTCCCTGAAGAGATTCATATTTATACTGACCTCTTTAAAGAGTTTTGGGCTGTATTTTCTTGTTCTTATGAAGAAATGCCTAGTATTGATCCATCCATCATTCAGCATGAGATCAAGACGTTATGAAAATGCTAAGTTGATTCGTCAGAAGCTTTGGCCAGTCAATCCTAGGAAAGAAACAACTATTAAAGCAGAAGTATAAAAGCTGCTCAAGGTGGGTTTCATATACCCCATTCCTCTAATGGATTGGGTTTCTAATTCAGTACTGATTGATAAAACGCAAGGTACGATCCAAGTGTGCATTGACTTTAGGAATTTGAACAAAGCTTGTCTGAAAGATAATTACCCCACACCATTTATTGATCAGATAGTTTATGAATGTGTGGGTAATGATATTTTTTCATTCATGGATGGATTCTATGGTTATAATCAAATATCTATCCATCCAGAAGACTTGCATAAGACGTCTTTCATATGTCCCTGGGTACCTCTGCGTACAAAAAGATGCCTTTTAGTCTTAAAAATGTTGGAACTACGTTTCAACGGGCCATGTCATACACTTTCCATGACATCAGGCATGTCATCGAAGCATAATTGGATGATTTAGCTGCTTGTTCTCGAAAGAGAATCGATCATCCTAGTTACCTTCGGTTGGTTTTTGAGGGATGTCAATTTTACAAGATCCAGTTGAATGCAAATAAATTCATTTTTGCGGTTACATCTGGTCGTTTGTTAGGGTTCATTGTGTTAGCTGAAGGGACTTAGGTTGATCCCTTCAAGGTGGAGGTAATAGTTAAGTTGCCTCCCCCATCTTCCATTTGACAACTTCAAAGTCTTCAGGGGAAGGAAAATTTCTTGAGACGGTTTATAGCGAATTATGCTGTGATATCTAAAGGATTTATGCATTTTCTTAGGAAAGGAGTTCCATTTTTATGGGACGACTTTGCACAACATTCTTTTGATGCCCTGAAACAGGCATTCATCTTTGCCCTGCTTTCAAGTCCACCGGATTATGGTAGAGATTTCATTTTATATCTTGCAGCTGCAGAATCAACCATATGTATGGTTCTAGTTCAGGAAGATGATGCTCTCATGGAGCATGTGATACTCTCATGGAGCATGTGATTTACTACTTGAGTCGAGGCTTGGTAGGCCCTGAACTACACTATTCCCCGGTTGAGAAATTAGACTTGGTAACTATTCATGTTGTCCAGCAGCTTCACCATTATATTCTGCTACGCAAAACATTTGTCTTAGCGGTGGTAAATCCTTTCTGATATTTCCTTAGTAGCTGAGTCATTGGGGGGAAATACAATCGATGGATTGTTATTTTTCAAGAATTCTATCTCGAGTTCTTGTCGGCCAAGTCTAAGAAATCATTGGTTTTTGCAGAATTAATTTCCGAGCTGCCTTGTGGAGAGGATACTATTTATGAGGAAATTTTCCCCGATGAACATCTATTCCTCATCTCTTCACAAGATCACTAGTATGGAGATATCATAATCTATCTCCAGACTTCGAAGTTTCCTCCTGCTTTCTCCAAGGACGAACGTTGAAAATTACGTCACCTGGCTAAGAACTATGTCATCATTGGTGATACATTATATCTCTGAGGGGTCAATTCAATCCTTATGCATTATTTAACGTTAGAGGAAGTAGAGTCTGTGCTTAATGATTGCCACATTGGCACTTGTGGTGGTCATCTTTAAGGGCTTGCTATAGCCTAGAAAATCTTGCGTGCTGACTACTTTTGGTCTTCGCTTTTCAAAGATTGTATTGAAGCGGTCAAATGTTGCCACCCTTGTCAAGTCTATACTCGGAAGATGCGTGCACATCCAGCTCCTCTCTTCCCTACTATCACTATTGGTCCTTTTACAAAGTGGGGTATTGACTTTACTACTTGTAATCTGCCTTCAGCAGTGAATCACAAGTACATTATAGTGGACGTAGACTACTTTACGAAGTGAGCTATGGCCATGCCCACTTTGTTACGCAGTAATTTGTCACCGTTGGTCACCGTCCTTGTTACCCCGCTGTCACACACTAGAGGACACTTTTACGGACCTGTGACCAGTGACATAACTTGAAAACACTTGCATTGGAGTCTCCTAAGTATGAACTTCAATATCCCTGAAGACACCTTTTGAAGATTAACCCTAAAAAATGCCCTTTTTTCATTAGCGCGGGTCCACAGTGTCTAACCGCGCAATGGCATCAATCCCTAAAAAGAGGGTGCGCCATAGACACGTTGTCACAGCACAAGCCCGCGCCACACAAAATTGTCATGATTTTTACACAAAAGACACCAAAAGTGTTTTTTCTCCATTACTCCTGAGAAAATCCCATGATAATCGAGTGTCGTCATGTTCATCCATGACAACTAGTCCAAAGGCTATTCTGGGACAATACCAAATCTTCAGTAGGTGTCCGGATACGATGAATACTTTCTCCTCTTCCATCTATAAATCACTGTCATCCTGCATTGAACCAGCTAGTTTTGGAATGCTAGTGTCAGAGTGTTGAAGTTTTGAGCTAAAGTAAGCTGAGATTATGCTAGATTGATAGTAAGAGCTGAGAGAGAAGTTATGCTGCCGAAATTTTGAGCGAGGAAGTGACTTTGCAAGGCATGCCTAACTGCTGACCCAGTTGGAGGAGATTTGCAGTGTCAAGTCTTCATTGGTTGTAATTCTTCTCTTCTTTTATTGAATAATGAACGATTGTTATTATGGTTCCACTCACGTATTCTTCTGGTAATATTTGAGTTATATCCTGCTTGACTGATATATAATTGTATGATATTGGATTTTACACTTGTTTTGGATTGTTCTTTGTTTGTGCAAGTGTCCATGTGTGGAACGCGAGGATAGTGACCCGCCAAAGCTAGAGGACAGGAGCGACGTTTCTTCCACGACAAATAGCGTTGGATTCCAAGTAGGTCTTTCTGACCAACCTTTTAATTATGCAGTTAGGAACTTGCATGCAGCGTGTATGATTGTTGCTAGACCCCTATCAGGCTAGTGGGATCGCCTCTGTCCGCAGAGGGGATTTACCGACCACAACACACTTATAAAAACGATAGTGAAACAGCGGCATTGTTCCTCTTCAATCAGATTATTTTATGGTTCGTTATCCTAAGAAAGATTTTCATTGACCATGGCAGTCATTTCCAGAACCAACTGATGTCCGAATTGGCTCTTAAATTGGGCTTACGGCAGGGGCATTCATCTCCATATTATCCTCAAACCAATGGGCAAGTCGAAGCCATGAATAAGTCCCTCAAGATGATCTTGCAAATGGCAATTGACAAAAATCACTCTAAGTTCAGATGAATGTAGAAATAAAATAAATTTGGGGGCTTGGAGAACATCTTATTCTTTTCAAAATAGGTGTGAAGAGGCAGAGTTATGGGACTGGAAGACCACTCAAATTATTTTTAGGCTTTTAGTGATTTTGGTGATTCTCTATTGTTGTGAAGTGTGGGCCAACAATACAGCTGGCATGCAATGGAAACAAATTGGGAAAATTCAGAAGTTCTTGATTACAAAAAAGTTCAAAATTAAAATTGTAGTTCCTTATGGTATCTTCTTAAGTGAAATAAAGGTTACTCCTATTGAAGCAATCACTATAGTGCGAGTCAGAAGACATTTAAATCTTTTTGAGTAAATGGAAGAGGGAAGATGGCCTAAGGTTTTCTTTAATGACATATTGTGCAAAATAAAGGAGACTTGTTGCAACAAAATAAAAAATGGTTTAGTAAATGGGGTATTTCTTGAACATGTGTCCCACAAATAGTAAAGGGATAAAAACTTTTGTTATGGATAGTTCCAAGAGCATACTTGAGATAGGGAGATAGGGAGAGGAAAAAATTACTATATTGAAGAGTTTAATCTCGCTCATAATCATCAACAAAATGCATACATAGGGGACAATATTTTCTTGGATAGCCAAAATTGTTACTATTCATTTAAGGACTAATTCTCATCAGCTTCGTTATGAAATAGGGTGCTGACAAAGACCAAAAGAAGTGTAGGAAGAAAGAGTATGAATTTCTTACTCGTTCAAAAAAATGGAAACTAAAAATAATTTCATTTTAGAATGTGAGGCCTTCAAACATAGCAAAGAAAGTTATGCAATTATTTTGGCAGCTAGCTCTTAAAATAATTTATTAAGCGAGGGGTTTGTCGAAAAGTTGAGAGCGTTTATTGTGAGGCTTCATAAGAAAAACGTTGAATACAAGAATAAAATGGAAAAACAATCTATTCGATAGACTATCTTTAATATTTTTGATGTTCAAATAATTTCTTTCTTTATTCTTTATTTCTTGGAAAATTTGAATCCACTATTTGAATTTTCCTTGAATAAAGGTTCCACTCATTTGCATCCTGTTTTCCAATCATTGTTGAGGCTATTACATTTATAGCCAAGGGTAACCCTTTACACTCCTCAATGACAACTCTGGTAATATGCTCTATGTCCTCATGAACATGCCCATCTTTCAAGCCTACTTTGAAAAAAAATTCCCAAGCCTCCTCTCTTGGCAGTGGTTGTATTTACATGGAGTAGTCTGCATTCATTTCTAGAATCATATCTCTATTTCAAATAGAAAATACAACCTTTCTACCTTTTTTCTCTCGCCAAATTCCACGCCCAATTCTTTCAGTCACTATGCATGTCATCTAAATTTAAGAAAAATTTCTTTGTCCTAAGATGGACGACAACTTCATATTCCATGTATCAACATCATTATAAGGACAACAAGTGAGATATAAGTTGATTGCAAAATCCATGACTATGCAACTCCAATTTGGAAAGTTGAGCAACTGCAACCCAAATCACATGATAAAAAACGCTACTCGCGTTAGAGATGTTGTAGACCATTTTTAGCAATGTCGTTTTTCCAACCCCTGCCATCTCATATACAACAAATATCTGATCGCGAGAAGCTTCTATAAGCCACCTCTTAAGTCATATCTCTGCATATTTAATTTCCAACCCTACCAGTCTGGTGTTTCGTTCATCTTGAAAAGCTAAGTTTGCATGTTGTGGTGTCGTGAACGCAATTTGTTGAGCTTTGTGAAACAAAAGGAAGTTGGTTTAACGATTATGAAAAGGTCATCATAATTTTTCTTCCACTTTTGGATCTTTGTAGAGAGTTTACGGTTGCAAAGGAAGCAATTAATGAATCACTACCACCTTCTAGAGAAATCGATCAACTGTCTTTCTCTTCCAATTGCATATTTAAACCTTAACATACATTTTTGCAGAGATTGAGGGGGCGTCTTTTGCGGATCTTGGATTGATCACTAATATCAAGCAGGAGCCTATTCATGTGATTTAACTTATTTTCCAGAAGGTGATGATTCTCATCCAACTAGATAACATCGTCTATTTTTTGGATGAGTGGAGTAATAGCACTATTCAGGGCCATTGCATCAAGCCCACGAGTTGTGGATGCGATGTGTGATGAGCTGGCTGGGTACTCTAGTTTAAACATGATGAGCCAGGTGAGTGACGATTCGACGAGCCAGCACAATTGTTGCAACATTTTGTTGTGATGATGGGATGAGTTGGAGGAAAGCAATGAGCTAGTGTGTTTGGTTAAAGGCACCTAGGGCATGAGCGTGACGAGCCAACGAAGGAGTCAAAATCGAGAATTTGGCTAAGTATGGCAAACTTCACGAAGGCAAACTTATATCGTGCAAGTTCGACATTTGGACTCGACGAGGAAATGGTGTGGGTGAGCCGATGTGAAGGATGGGCGAGCCAACATGTTATGTGGATGAGTTGCCCAAATTGACAGGTTGGCCTAGGCAGGTCGACCCATGAACCATCCATGGTAGAGCGTATATATAGGTAGATGGTTGGATGGAGGAAGGCAATAATTCAAGTCTTGGAAGTTAAACATAGGCGAGCTCAAGAGTGAAGGGTGAGATAGAACATTGGCCGAATAAGGCAAGTGGCAAGGTGCAAGTGGGCAACATGACCGAAGCACCAAGCCGAGTACAGAACGTTGGTTTCAGTGAGCTGCAGGTTGGGTAGGTGACCCACGAAGGGTGCACCCCACGACGAGCAAACCGATGAGTTGGACGAGGGGCGAGTAACCCGTGGAGGGCATGATGCACGTCGGTAGTTCGGCTAAACAGGTGGTCTGCAGTTGAGCAGTTATGTGGTGTGGGCGGAATAGTTCAACGGTGAAAGTGTGAAAAAACTAACGGGCAAGTCTGCAGTTAGCACTCTGGGTGAACGATTCTATAGTAGGGCAAGGTGAGCTACAATCGGGTGGGAACATAGAGTTTAGGCGAGTGCTGAATGGAGGTCGAGTTATGGTGGGCATTGGGTGGGCGACATGTCGTGGGCAGGCCTGAATGAACAGGCGAGTTTGGCTAAACGATATGAGGACGGTTGAACCAGTTGGCATGACGAGCGGTGCGAAGGGTAGCCCTAGGGTGGGTGCCTCTACCCGGTGAGTTGGACGACCTGACCTAGTGAAGGGTGGGCACTCCTGAACGAAGGTTTGGGTAGGCTGCACGGTGCAAGTTGAGTTGTGTGTTTTGGTAGAATTTACGAGAAGGAAGTTTGGGTTTCTCTTCAAGGACTATTATTGTATATTTTGAAGCATTATCATTATTATTATGGGAAGACTCATCTTCAGGGAGTTGACCCTCCTGTTAAATATTGTATCCGTTGTGCATATGTGTAAAATGATAATGATGATGAAAGATGTTTAATTGAATTTTTCATTGTGTTATGAATGTTAATACTTAGAAAGTGAAAAACAAACTATGGAATGTTACGCATAGTTCACACTTGAAATTATTGTTGAAAAGAAATTGGGTCGTGGTGCCGCACCTCCTATACGTGGTTGAAAGACTACCACTAGGATAGGGGCACAATAGGTGGTATCGGAGCCATACTGAATACCAGACGAGAAGTGATACCATTGCACTTCATGACAGGTGGTATCAGAGCTTTATATTCTACGGTCTTTGGTGAATCAGAATTACAGGTGTTGTCAAGGGATGATTGGGTCAAATAGGTTGCAGAAGTGTGTCTCTACACTTCAGGAAAATAAACGATGGAGGATTTTGATCGGTTTACGGTCTATACCAAGCTACAAAGGAAGCGAATGGCTGAAATGGCAGAAGAACCTCATGTGATGACGGGTAAATCTAGCATGGATGCTAGAGATTATTTCTTGGATAGAGTGTTGGATTGAATGGAGGAGCTGGCTTCTGACATAGCTTCGATGAAGGCTGAGAACATTGAAATTCGAGATGGCTATTCGAAGGTGAAAAGTAAGCTTGAATACCTCAAGGTCTGATATGATTATAGTAAATGAAAGTATATCAAAACAAAAAAGGAATTCAAAGAGATCGAAGAAGCAAGATATCAAGGCTTGGCAGAAATCTTGAAATTGTAGAAAGGTCTTGAAGATGCTGGGAATGAGATTGTGGTTTTGAAGAATTTTGCTGGGCACAACTCGGGTGGAGGAGTGGCTCATTTGAAAGTCAAAGAACCAGATTCTTACGACAGGACGAGGATTGCGGAAACTCTTGGTAACTTTCTATGGCACATGGAACAATACTTGGAGCGGTTTGGGATGTTTGATGAGGAAACTAAAGTCAAAGTAGCTGCTTAGTTCTTAATGAAGGATGTTAAGATGTGATTGCGAAGGAGGATGGACCAACTTATCAATGGCAATGCTGCAGAAATCACTTCGCGGGATGAAATGAAGAAGGTTTTGCAAACTCATTTTATTCCACAACACGAAACATGGGATGCAACGATGAAGATAAAGTATATAAAGAAAACAGGGAGTCTACAATATTATCAACGAGAGTTCTCAAGTGTAGTTTTGGAACTTCCAAACATGGTGGAGAGGGACAAGGTGTTCAATTTTATCATAGGGTTGAAGCCTTGGGCACGCAATGAAGTGAAGAGGAAAAAGATAAAAACACTTGAAGAAGCATTTGCTGCTGTGGATCACTTGGTAGAACACTATGATGAAGGAAACTAAGAAAAGAATAAAAATATTGACAAGCTGAAAGAAAAGTCTACAAAGGAGGAGCCTTCGAGATCGCATGATAAGGTGAAGATGAAGAAATCGTTGAAGTGTTGGATATGTGAGGAACCATATATGGTGAGGAATTTTCCTTCAAGACCAAAAGTCTTTGCGATAGCACAGTCCAATGTGAAAAAGAAAGAAGAAACTTTTGTTGGAGTCATGCATATTCTAGAAGCTGCAGTGGCTACGAAAGCAACCTCACAAAGAGATCCAGAAAGAAACAAGTTAGAGTATGTGGAGATGAAAGTTGGGAGTCGTGTTGTACTCACTATGGTGGATAGTGAGGAAACTCACAACTTTATGAGTGAGGATACTGCAAGAAGAATTGGATTGAAGCTTGTACTGGTGCAGGCACAAATGAAGGCAGTGAATTCTCCTCCAGATTCTATGATTGGTGTGGCTGAGAAAGTGGATGTGCACTTGGTGAATGGAAAGGGAAGGTTAATTTCACTATGGTGCAGATAAATGACTACGAAGTTGTCCTGGGAATGGAGTTTATGAAGAAATTTGAAGCTATGGTAGTTCCCCATATGAAGAAACTGTACATTTACGATGGACGAGAGGATGTACCTATCAGTGTTCCAATTGTGGGAGTTACAAAGGCCGAGTGTAAACTGAAAGCAATGAATATGGATAATGGAAAGCGAGATGAAGAGGTATATAAGCAGTTGTTTGTTACAGAGGCAAAGCTTATGGAACAATCACGGGTTATCAGTAAATTGTTATAGTATCTTGGATCTATCAAGGAGTCTGGAGGTAGTGGAGGATGATGATGACGATGAGGATGTTAGGCAGAATGTTCAAACGAAGGATCGAGAAGCATACTTGTAGAGATTAGAAATGGAGGGTCCTAATAGGTGGATTGAGTTGATTAGTGAGGGAGATCCTTCAGGATCTACTCCTTCCTTATCTTCTTAGACTATCATGGAGATGAGGCTCATTGTTAGCTTCTCATAGCAGTGAGTCTCCAACATTTTGATCAAACATCTAGGGGTGAGATGACACAGATTGATAGGTAGGATGCAGTGGAGAGTCATGATGATGTAGGGGCATGAGCTCTTATGGAGGCAATGCATGGATGGATTATCTACCCAACTAGTCACCTGATCCAAATGGATCCAAGAACACTCTTTAAGTCTTGAAAACTCAAAAAATCATGCAAAATATCAAAATAGTCACCTGCCAAGAGCCCTTAGAATGGCTGAAAAACATTATCGGGACGTTAAAACAAGAGAAAACCATGAAAAAAACAGAGTATGGGAGGCATGGAACAATGGATGCACATTAGCCATTAGATCTAGCCAATCAACGGTCCAGACCTTATTGGAAATCACAATCGGGACAAGCAAACAGTATCGTCACTTAACATATATGTATGGCGATGGTGATTGGCGAAGTTAATTAGGACCATTGATCAAGCGCGCAGATCGACGGCCCTTGTTGGATCGTAGGATCGCTTCCAGAGATTACAGGAGCGCTTAGCGATGAGCGATTGTGATTAATCGCATCGCGATATTGCAATCGGAGGAAACTTTATGTGTAATTCGATGAACCAGAACCGACGAGTTTATAAATAATATTTCATAAAAATTGAGATCCGCATAAAGGGAAATTTTAATGTATTTTTCATGTTTCATTCATTAAACAAAATATAAGGGGAAAAGAGCCAATGTGATAAGCAAGACTTGAAAGGGTCCCTTAAGGCCATTACATATTGTTTCAAGTTCAGAGAAAGTCCATTTTAATGAATTTTCACGATTTTTAACATATTTCAAAAATACAAAGGGGAACCTTGGAGCAACGCCGAAGCGAATTGCGATGGCGATTGGGGATGGACCCGATAGGGGAATAGACCATGTTTAAGGACTTTTGAAGTCTGAAATGAATTGTGTTTTGGTGGAATTTCACAGTTCTGCATGCATTTCCCTGTGTTAGCACAAAATGACCACGTTCAGGATTCTGAAGGATTTTAAGGGCTGAGGCACTCTTATGTTGCAAATATGTGGCCACCTCCCCTTTAGGCATTATGCCATGATTGTGTAACACTGGAAGAGAGATTCGAGTGGATAGAGGCACGGGAATCAGAAATCCAAGAAGGAGAAACGAACGGGCAACCCAGATTGGCTTTATAGCCATGGCAAATCGAAGACAAAGAAGGCAGTACTGAAACAGAGTTAAGATAGAGATAGAGAATGATTCAGAGAGTCTGTGTACTTAGAGAAGGCTTAGGAGGTTCAAGCAAACTCTTGCTGTTCTATCTACTGTGTATTGAGTCTCAAATTCAGCTCTTACTATTGTAAAAAAAAAAACTCTGCTTGAAGACATAATAGAGAGGCCACCACTGAAGGCTGGACCGAGAGATGTAGCCTAGGAGTATTGGGTGAACTCTTTATTGAATTTGTTGTGTTATGTGTTTTCTATTATTTTTTGGTTAATGCTTCATTGTTTGTGTGTTTCGCCATCTTATCGATCAATTGCATAAAATAACATAGACAAATCCATGCACATGAGTCTGTAATACCTTATTAATTATCTTAGATCTGATTTTCATATCAAGTGGTATTAGAGCTTTAGGTTTTCTAAGGTTAGACAAGCTTGTGGTAGATTGGTGAATGATAACTAGGTCAAAGCTCAAATTAGGAGAAGGAGAACTCGTTGAAACTAACCTAGAAATTAGTAGAGCCTATCCTAGGAGGGAAATGGCAGAAGAAAATTCCTTTGAATCAAACTCTCCGTTCATGGACAGTTTCATGACAATGACAGCCATGGTAGAAGAAATGTATCGATAATTTAAGAAAGTTCGCAGTGAAAACTCTTAAACCTCTAAACAAGACAAAGGAATAGAAGAATCTCTTATTGATGGTATAGAAGAATCTCTTATTGATGGTCATTAAATTAGATGTAAAATTTGATTTGTCAATATATGATGGAGAATTAAATGCAGAGAAGCTAGTTAACTGGATTAGATAGATTGATGTGTATTGCAGGGTGCATAGCATTGATTCAGATAGGAGTAACATTCAGTTGGCCAACCTACGCCTTGGAGGAACTACCTTGGTATGGCAGGAAGGCAGGACACAAGCTGACTTGAAGAAGCATGGTAAAATTCTTTCTGTCTAGAGTGAATTTGTTTCTGCATTTAAAAAACAATTTTATCCACTAGCTTATATGCAGCAAGCTATGATGAGTTGGAAAACTCTTCGCCAATTAAAGGGGCCAAGTGTACAAAGCTACACCTAAGAATTTAGAAAAATAGAATTGATTCTAGGCATTTATTTTGACTCACCTAAAACTTTGTTGAAGTATATAGGTGGTCTACACAACTATTTGAGGCACACCATTCTCATGTTTAACCCTACTAGCATAGATGAGGTATCTGTTCAGGCTACCCATCTAGAGGCTAGAGGTAAGAATGTGAATCCAGAGATTAGGGGATCATCAAAACCCACTGCAAGCAAGACCAAGGAGAAGAGGAAGCAAAAATGGAAAGAGAGGAAGGCAAATGCTATACAAAAGGCCAAACCTTCATGCACTCACTACAAGAAGGATGGGCACGATGATTAACATTGTTGGTCTTTGCATTTGAAGCTGAAACCTAAAACGTTCGATGGAAAGAAGAAGAAGACTGCTGCTTCTATACAGAAAGATTTGGGGTCAAACTCAGGTGATGAAACAACAATCGTAGCCACAGTTATAAAAGGTAAAAATTCTGAAGCATCTATTAGTAATTCTGCACAAACTATTGACATTGAAGAAAATGAGAGGAAAAGACATGAGCTTTTTCATATTAGAATTATTTCCAGGCATCAAAAGGTTGATACTTTGTTTGATAGTGGCTCACAAGTAAACTTAATTCCTGAAGCAATTGCAAAGAAGCTGGGATTAATAACCACACCTCACAGGAAGCCATATCCCTTAGGTTGGGCATGTGATAAAGCAAAGCTACAAGTGACTAGACAATGTAAACTTAGTCTCCTTTTGGGTCATCATTTGTCTATGAGGTTGAGTTAGATATCATTCCCTTGGACATATGTGGAATTGTTTTAGGAAGTCCTTACTTGTATGATGGAAAAGCCATTTTCTATAGAGCTGAAAATAAGTACCAACTCGTTAAAAATGGAATCAAATATATTGTAAGAGCTCATAAACTCAAGAATAATTATACTCTCATAATCTCAGTGCAGATGAAAATAATTGTAAATTCATACATGAAAGTTTTACTGATGGTTGTAAAGGAAAAGAAACCTGATAAAACCAACGTATTTCAAGGATGTGATGCTAAATAGAAAGCTGGTTTAGAAAAAATTGTTATAGAATATGGTATCCTATTTCAAGAACATAAAGGTCTGCCACCCAAAAGGGAAATTGTACATGATATTAATTTGCAGCAAGATGCTCCATTGCCTAACATCGGAATGTATAGGTTATCCGCTTTAGAGAATGCAAAGATCAAGAAACAGGTACAGGAGATGCTTGAGAAAGGGTTCATAAGACCAAGCAAATCACCATGTGGATCTCCAATTGTGTTGGTGAGGAAGAAAGATGGTTCGTGGAGGATGTGCATTAACTAAAGAGCACTAAATAAAATAACTGTCAAGAATCGTTATCCCCTTCCTCACATTGATGATCTATTGGATCAACTGAAAGAAGTTGTTTACTTTTCCAAGTTGGACTTGCATAGTGGTTACCATCAGGTTAGAGTAGCAGAGCAAGATGCATGGAAGATTTCTTTCAAAACAAGGCAAGGGTTGTATGAATGGCTACTCATGCCTTTTGGTGACTAATGCTCCTACCACTTTCATGAGAGTTATGAATGATGTACTCAGGCCTTTCATTGATGATTTGGTAATTGTATATTTAGATGACATTCTTGCTTTCAGTAAAACATAGGAAGAACATTTAAAGCATGTAAAGAAGACTTTAGATGTTTTGAAGAGAGAAAATCTCTATGTCAAGTTATCAAAATGTGAATTTGGCAAAACATCTTTAAATTATTTGGGTCATATTGTAAGGGGTGGTGAATTGAAGATGGATCCCTCTAAGGTCGAAGTCATTGTGAACTAGGCCAAACCCAAATCCGCTACAGAAGTTAGGAGCTTCCTAGGGGCAGCACAATATTGGAGAAAGTTTATTGCTAACTTTTCCTTGATTGCAGCTCCCTTACATGCTTTAACAGGATTGAACAATTTGTTTCAGTTGGGAGGTAGATAGCAGAAAGCCTTCAACACCATGAAAGAAAAAACTAGTACAACACCAGTTCTAGCATTGCCAAATCTTCAACAACCATTTGAGATCGAAACCAATGCCAATGACTATGCCATGGGAGTAGTGTTGATGCAACATGGCAAACCCATATGATACCATTCTGAGACTTTTAATTTTGCAGTAGTTAATTATCCTACATATGATAAATAATTGTATGCATTAGTCCAGAGTATGAAAAAGTTGAAACATTACTTAATGGGAAAAGAAACAGTTATACATATTGATCATCAACCACTTTAGTATTTGCATTCACATACTAAATTACAACAATCAATACACTATAGGTGGATGGGTTTCCTACAACAATGTCATTTAATCATCAGATATAAAAAGGGCATACAAAATAAAGTTGGAGATATGTTATCCAAACCAGTCATAAATGCATCTACTACACTTAAGCATAACTGAGTCATGCATGAAAACTACATTGAACAATATGCTCAAGATATAGACTTTAAAGATGTATATGTAGCTTTAAGTAATGGAAGAAAAGTAGAAGAATTGGATTACTATTTTAAAGATAAACTCTTGTATCATTTGGGAAAGCTATGCATTCCACAAACTGAAAGAGTCAACATAATTAGGGAAGCACATACTTCTCTGATATTGGGTCATTTTGGTGTAAGTAAAATAGTTGCACAGCTGCAAAGACACTGCTATTGGCCAAGAATGCATGAAACAATTCCTAGATATGTAATAGGGTGTACCATGTGTGCTAAAAGTAAGCCCAGCAATAAAAAACAACGCTTGTACACTCCACTACCAGTCCCATCCCATCCTTGGGAAAGCGTTTCCATGCACTTTGTTGGGGGATTGGCAAAATCTAGAAAGGGACATGACTATTTATATGTTATTGTGGACAGGTTCAGCAAAATGTGTATTTTAATACCTTGTAATAAGCATATTACAACTGAACAAAAAGTGAAGTATTTCTTTCAGCATGTCTGGGTGCATTTTGGGTTACCCACTTCCATAGTATCTGATTGAGACTTCCGATTTGTTGGGAAGTTTTGGTCAAGTCTGTGGGAATTGATGGACACTAGACTGAAGAAGACCAGAACCTTTCACCCATAAACAGAAGGCCAAACAAAGGTACTCAACAGGACAGTGATCCAGTTGCTCAGGGGTTATTGCAGCAAGCATCCCAAGCTTTCGGATGAACATTTATGTTATGTGCAACATGCTTACAACCGTGCTCAACATTCTTCTACACAGAGATCTCCTTTTGAGACCTGTTTTGGTTTTATACGAAGGTCTCCCTTGGATTTTGTCTTTGAAAAGGACATAGCAGTTGCTGGACATAGTGATGTGGACAAAGAAACCAGGTGCATCGAATAGATCCAAGAAATTCATCAGGAAATGCAGGAATATCTAGAAAAGAGCCAAGCCAAATACAAGGCAAGGCATGATAAACACCTGGTGGAGCACAGCTTCCAAGTTGATGATCAATTTTGGTTTTATATCAGCAAGGACAGAATGTAAGGTGAAGGAAAGAAGCTGAAGCCAATAAGGTATGGGCCTTTTAACGTACTTGAAAAAATTGGTGAGAACGCTTTCCACCTTGATCTATTAGCATACATGCACATCTATTCAGTGGTAAGTGTAGAAAATTTAAGACTATTTAAACCTTCATTAATTGAATATCATGAAGAGCAAAGTCAATTGCCTTCTATTGATGATCTGTTTCCTGAATATGTCAATGAGTTGCAGGAAGATACTGTTCTAGACAGGAAGGTGAGAACTACATGCAGAGGGGATGTTGAGTACCTAAGAATTGGACTCAAAGGTTCAAAACCCAATAGTGCAAAATCGATAGAGATTGGGCAAGTGAGGTAGCTATACCCTCACTTAAGCGATGCTTAAAAACCAATGTTTGGTTGTCCAAAATCATTTTTCAGTGGGAAAGCGTGATCCAAATGGATCCAAGAACACTCTCTATGTCTTGAAAACTTGAAAAATCATGCCAAAGATCAAAACAATCACATGCCAAGAGCCCTTAGAATGATTGAAAAACACTATCGGGAGGTAAAAATCAGAGAAAGCCGTGAAAAAAACAGAGTATGGGAGGCGTGGAAAAATGAATGCGAAGTAGCCGTCAGATCTGGTCAATCAACGGTCCAGATCTAATCAATAATCACAATCGAGAAGGCTGACAGTATCGACGCTTAGCATATATGTATGGCGACGGCGATTGGCAGAATTAATTAGGATCGTCGATCAAGCCCGCAGATCGATAGCCCTTGTTGGATCGTAGGATCGCTATCGGAGATTACAAGAGCACTTACAACAGCCCATGGGTTATTGCAATGAGTGATCATGATTAATCGCATCATGATATCGCAATCGGAGGAAACTTTATGTGCGATCCAATGAACTAGACCCGACAAGTTTATATATATTATTTCATAAAAATTGAGATCCACAGAAAGGGAAATTTTAATGTATTTTTCATGTTCCTTTCATTAAACGAAATACAAGGGGTGAAACGTCAATGCGATAAGCCGAACACAAAAGGGTCCCTTAAGGCTATTACATATTGTTTCAAGCCCGAAGAAAGGTTATTTTAATGCATTTTCGTGATTTTTAACATATTTCAAAAATACAAAGGGGAACCTTGCAGCAAGGCCAAACAACTTGCGATAGCGATTGGGGATAGACCCGATAGGGTAATAGACCATGTTTAAGGACTTTTCAAGTCTGAAATGAATTGTGTTTTGGTAGAATTTCACAATTATGCATGCATTTTCCTATGTTAGCGGAAAACAACCACGTTCGGGATTCTGAAGGATTTTAAGGTCTGAGGCACTCTTACGTTGTGAATAGGTGGCCACCTCCCCTTTATGCATTATGTCATGATTGTGTAATGCTGGAAGATGGATTCGAGTGGACAGAGGCTTGAGAATCAGAAATCCGAGAAGGAGAAATGAACGGGCAACCCAAATTGGCTTTAAAGCCATTGCAAACAGAAGATAGAGAAGGAAGTAATGAGATAGAGTTAAGACAGATACAAAGAGTGATTCAAAGAGTCTATGTACTCAGAGAAGGCTTGGGAGGTTCAAGCAAACTCTTACTATTCTATCTGGTGCGTATTGAGTCTCAAACTGAGCTCATACTGTTGTGAAAAAAACTCTGCTTGAAGACATAATAGAGAGGCCACCACTGAAGGACGGACGAGGAGATGTAGCCGAGGAGTATTGGGTGAAATCCTTATTAAATTTGTTGTGTTATGTGTTCTCTATTATGTTTTGGTTATTGCTTCATTGTTTGTGTGTTTCGAAACCTTATCGATCCATTGCATAAAATAACACAGATAAATCCATGCATGCGAGTCTGTAATACCTTATTAATTATATTAGATCTCATTTTCAGATCATCACTGACATGAGGGGTACCAACACATGATTCCTTGCAGAATTTGTCATATCTATGGTGTGAGGCAGGTCGAGAGGTGGACACATATGGATTACCCATACACACGTTTTTGTGGTTTAACAGTCTTGGTGATGGTGGTTTTTGGGATTTGGGAGAGTTGTCGAGGACGACAACCACTTGGAGTGGGGGATTATGTCAAGCCTATGAGTTGCGGATGTGATGTGCGACGATTTAGGTGGGTGCTCCCGGTTAAACAGGATGAGTTGGGTGAGCGACAAGTGGGTGGGTGCGACGAGTCGGTGAGCGGGCATGTTGGTTGCGAAGTTTCATTGCAACGACGGGACGAGTTGGAGGAGAGTGATGAGCTATGGTGTTCTGTTAAAGGTACCTAGGGCACGAACGCAATGAGCCAACGAAGGAGTCAAAAAACGAAAAGTCGAGAATTTGGCTAAGTATGGAAAACTTCATGAAGGAAAACTTATATCATGCGAGTTCAGAATGTGGACTCGACGAGGTGATGGTGTCAGTAATCTAACGTGAAGGACGGGAAAGCCAACATGTTCTTTGGGTGAGTTGGCCTAATTGACAGGTTGGCCTGCGCAGGCCGACCCATCAACCATCCATGGCAGAGCGTATATATAGGCAAAGGGTTGGATGGAGGAAAGCAATCATTCAAGTCTTGGAAGTTCAACATAGGCAAGCTCAAGGGTGAAGGGTGAGCTAGAAGGATGGGTGCATAAGGTGAGTGGCAAGGTACAGATGGGAAACCTGACTGAAGCACTGAGCCAGGTGAATAGAACATAGGTTTCTATGAGCTGCAGGTTGGGCAGGTGACCCATGAATGGTGCGCTGGACGACGGGAAAACCGGCGAGTCGGACGAGGGGTGGGTGAACTGCGGAGGGTGCGTTGCACACCAGTGAGTTAGGTTGAATGGGTAGTACGTGGTTGGGCCGTTCTGTAGTGTGGGTGGAAGAGTTATGCGGTGTGGGTGTGACAAAATTGGTGGGCGAGTCTGTGGTTAGAAATATGGGAAGACAAGTCTGTGATAGGGTAGGGTGAGCAAGTGAGCTTCAGTCAGGTGGGCACATAGAGTTCGAGCCAGTACTGGGTGAGTTTTGAACAAAGGTCACGTTACGGTTGGCGTCGGGAACGCGACAGGCCATGGGCAGGCGTGAATGAACAAGCAAGTTCGACTGAACGATACGACGACAGTTGAATCGATTGGCACAACGAGTGGTGCAGAGGGTGGCCCGGGGGTCGGCGCCTCTGCCCAGTGAGTTGGGTGACCCGACCTAATGAAGAGTGGGCGCTCCTGAATGAAGGTTCGGGTAGGCTGCATGGTGTTGATAGAGTTGTGTATTTTGAAAGATTTTGCGATAAGGAAGTTGGGGTTCCTCTCCAAGGACACTTATTGTATATTTTGAAGAATTATCATTACTATTGTGGGAATACTCATCTTTAGGGAGTTTCCCCTCCCACTAAATATTGAATCCGTTGTGCATATGTGTAAAATGATAATGATGATGAAATATGTTTAATTAAATGTTTCCGTTGTGTTATGAATGTTAATACTTAAAAAGTGAAAAATAAACTAAGTATGGAATTTTAGGCACTCTCCACACTTGAAAGTATTGCTGAAAATAAATCAGGTGGTGGTGCCCCACCTCCTATCAGTGGTTGAAAGGCTACTGCCAGGATAGGGGCGTGACAGATTGCTTTTGTCATCAGTGATAATAGCCATCATTGCCAATTTTTTTGGGTCCGCATTAGAAGCATAACATGTCTACAGGGGTTGGAGAAATTATGACACAATAAATACAAGCATGCTGATGCAAATTGTTTGACCTTGTTGTTTTTCCAAATAAAATTCCAAACGATTTAATCAGATTTCAAAAATATGATTTCAAAATATTCATAAAATCTAAAATTAGATATAACTATCCATACATCCGTAAAATTAACATATTAATTATAAAAAAAA
>APFE031365017.1:0-27041 GCA_000404065.3 Pinus taeda
CCCCGGTAGCCTGCCACCCCGCGAGCGAGCAAGCTGCCAGGTGGTAGGGGGGATACCGCAGCTCCCCCCACCGCGCCATCTTGGCAGCCCGCTTGCCCGCCACCCCGCGGGCCGACGGGGTGGGGCAGAGGGCCGGGTAGCCATCCCCATCGCTGCTAACCTGCGGGTTCGTTTGGCCGTCGTAAGCATTATTGAGCCCATCATGACCACTGCGGACGTAGTGTGTAAATTTGGTCCACCAAAAAAAAAAACATTAAACTTATTTAATTTTAAAATTTGCAAAGAAAAAAATTAACTAACCTTTCAAATGCTAGAATCCTCTGTTGAATATGTTGTTGATAACAATATAACTGCTCCACAAATTCGCTCCAAGTCT
Organism: Pinus taeda; assembly: GCA_000404065.3. Classification (NCBI taxonomy): domain Eukaryota; kingdom Viridiplantae; phylum Streptophyta; class Pinopsida; order Pinales; family Pinaceae; genus Pinus; species Pinus taeda. The sequence continues at coordinate 377 of APFE031365017.1, forward strand.
TTTAACGAACTTTAGGAAACCTTGATGTGATGTGAGTAATAGTGAATGAAATTTATTATATAGGTGAAACTACATAGATGTTTTACGGTACGGTTAATGTGGGATTAATTTGTTTAAAAAAAATAAATTAACATGTTAATTTTTTTATGACGATATAGGAAACTATGATAAAACGAATATTATCGAATTGTTTTACAGCGCGATGAATGTTAGATTAATTTGTTTTAGAAGGTATTATAAAATTTTTAAAAAACATTCAATTGTTTAGTAAATATTATATAGTTTAACTATTAAAATAATTCAGGTAAAAGTTTTAGTTTACAATTTTAAATTTAAAGATTTATTTCATAAAAAAATTTAGTTAACATTTTTCAATAAATTGTAGAATAAAATAATGAAGGGAAATACATGAAACAAAATTTTGGAGAAAAATATTTTGGCGAAACTTTTTGGAGGGAAAATTTCATTCTCTAAGCTATATAATATCTTTAGGAGAGTCTGCATTTTTATCATTCAACCTCTTCTATTTGAAAGGGGTGGATTCTCCTGATAGTGAAGTTTCGCTTTGTAAAGCATCAAAATCTTCATCGTGTAACAACTCTAATCATATTGATGAATATAACGGAAATTCTTCCACTATGAATAGAAAGTAAATTCTTCCACTTAGTCCTAATCCTAGGGAATATAAGAGAAACATTGATGAAAGAGGGGATGATGAGTTTCAAATAAATAAAGAGTCACATATTCCACTTAGTCCTAATCCTAAGTATTATGAGAGAAACAATGATGAGGAGCATGATGAAGAATTTCAAAATAATGGAGTGTCACGATGTACAATTAGTCCTAATCTTATGGACTATGAGAGTAGTAGTGATGAAGAGCATGATGACGAATTTCAAAAGAATGGAGTGTCAAGGTGTCCTTTTAGTCCTAATCCTATGGACTATGAGAGTAGCAGCGATGAAGAGCATGATGACGAATTTCAAATGAATGAAGTGTCATGGTGTCCACTTAGTCCTAATCCTAAGGACTATGAGAGTAGCAGTGATGAAGAGCATGATGACAAATTTCATAAGAATGGAGTGTAATGGTGTCCTCTTAGTCCTAATCATATGGACCATGAGAGCAGCAGTAATGAAGAGTGTTGGCTTAGTGGGGCCTGACCCAGGTTTGAAAGTGATTTAGCCAAGAAAATCCCGGTACTACTGGCCCTTTCGGCAACAGTCCACGAAGTGCGGACTGAGGTCTCACTCGAAGTAGTATGGGAGGGTTCTAGAACCAGGTTTCCACACCCTGGGGATGTATGATATGTGGTGATTGGTACGCGGTCCAACCTTTGCACTTACTATGCTACACGCACCAGCGGGCACCCCACGCCCTATAATACCGTCTTCATGCAGTTCTAGCCGCAGCATGACTCGTGTTATTTACCCAAGACTTCCTTAATTAGTCTCTGTTAGCTGATTATTTAGATTAAATTCACATAGAAGCATTTATATAAGTATTCATCAAGTGCGCACAGTAAATAAACCAAATAAAAGTAATGCATAACATCAAAATACAGATTCAAGAACAGATGAACAAAATAAAATTCTCTTTATTAACTATCAATTCCAAGTATAGACCCGACTTCACCCTATGCACTCAACTGCAAGGGTCTGCGCACTCAGCTGCGGACTCTACTAAGCCTCTTCGCAGTTAGCTGCAGAGCCTCTTCCTACCACTACGACCCAATACACTTCAGATTCCACTCTAGGCTCTAACCATGCCTTCGCTATTCTATCTATTCTCTACTAAGACTAGTTGACTTTACAGTTTAGAGCCTCGCTCTATATATACAATCCCATGGTCCGTGGACCATGGGTAGGCTGATACAACTTTACATTAAATTACAATTCTTAGGGCGGACAACCTTATGTCTCGTTTATCCAATTCGCACTCCACACCTATACTTCACGGAGTTCTACACCATCTTTGACCAAAACTTGGGCTTTAAGCCCCAAAACCTACTGCAGGGGATCCCATGCCCAACAGGCCCCCAACATAATCATCGTGACTCGTCCTAAGTCACTTTTCTGGTGCGGCGATCTTGGCATGGAGCCCCTCCAATTGTGCCTATGCTATGCGAAGGTCCGAAGCGCACTATTCCATTGTCTGTTGGATCTGCTCTACTCTTTCTGTTGAATGCTCGCTGTCAAGGGTAGATCCTTTTCTTAAGGAATGCATCACCTTCATTCGTGCGAGATTTCCTTCCATATCAGTAGTGATGCAGAGGGCCTCATCAATCCACAGGTTGATGCGTGCTTTAAGTACTGCCTCTTTCTGGCACGCGGCATCCACCTATTCCTTCAATGCCTTTGCTTGTTGTAGCTTCGCCAACCGCTGGGTCAGGACAACTATCTGCGTCATTCCATGCACACTGTCATACTACACTTGGAACTCCTACACTTTTGTTTCTAGGCACTGTATGGTGGGGTCCTCTTGTAAGGAAGTGAGGACCGCGAGGGATTCTTCCGACATCATAGTACAGTCCTACACTACCTATCCTATTTCCTCCAACCCCTTTTGGATAGCGCCAGCGCGCTATTCCCTAACTTGTGGGGGCATGTATGACTGCGCCTTTAATTGCAATTCGACAATCTGAAGGTTGAGGTCCAACTATATCCTCATTGCTTCCTTCTTTGCCTCACGGAATCCACTGGCCAATCTATGAATTTGCATTCCAACTGGTAGGTCTGTCACAATTTCTAACTCTAGAGCACGACAACATGCTTCCTCTATTATCTGCTCTAACTGTTGATTTTGTGCCAGTGCTTCATTGCGTTGTAGACTAAGCTGCTCAATGTTGATTTGTTGTTCACTGAGGATTTGTACTGCGCGTCCTTCCCTAGTGTGGAGTTGTTCTGTCACTCCGTCTTGTAGCTAGTATAATATATCCCATGGAAGGGCAGCCAAGTTTAGGCCAAGTCCCTTGATCCGCCCCACCGTGGCTCTGTCCTTCGTGTTGTCCGCTATCAGTGCTCCTTCCGGCATTGTGATGGTGTTAGCCATTTTGGCCCACAACAACTGCTCTGTTGCCAATGTACCTGCGACATCGTAGGTGGCTACCATTCCCTCCTATGGGGGCCGCACCTGAAGTTCTTGGAGCTACGCCCTAAGGGCCCCCAACACAATCTGATGCTACGTCATTTCTTCTTGGAGCACTTCCCTGGTGACCTCACGAAATGTGTTGCCGATGTCGTACAGGTCACCCTCTGTAAGTGTAATGGGTTCACCATCCAGTTTGGAAGCCTTGGTCTTCTTCTGTGGGCTTGTTCATTCCATACCACACGACCGTTTCAGTTGTGTAGATGTCATGCTAGGGTTTGCGCCTTCCGCTGTGTCCTTTGTCCCCTGTCTGGTGGTCAAGTTCAGGCCTCCTTCCTCCTGCGTCGTGGTGGCCCCTATTGCCAGTGCTACTGCTTTTTCGACAGCCTTGGTTTGCTCTGCAATAGCCTTCGTTGCCTCGTGGAAAGCCCTGACCTCCTCAGCCAACTGCTCCTTGCGCTTCTGCTGTGTCAGCAGCTTGGTGGCATCCTTCTATTTTTGTACCGTTGTCTTATCACACGCCACCAGATCCAGGGTGTGCCACTCAGGTGGCCATGAGTCAAGCACAGCGAAGATGGCATCATCAATCGTGATGAAAGGAATTTTTGTCCAGTTATGTGCCGGATCTTTACACACATTGATATGCACATTGTGCATATCTACCTTGAAGTCTGCAAAGATCTGCAGACTATCGTACACTATGGGAGATAGGTGCAGCCTTTTATTGATCCAAATCTGGACGCTTACCTCCATGAGCACCCAAAAGATCTTGGTCTCGCAGATCCTTATGGCATCCTTTGTAGCCCAGAGCGACGCATATTTTGTGGCCTTTGGCAACTCCTGTTCAAGAGGAGGGAACTGACTATCCTCAGGCAGTTCTCCTCACACCAGTACGATGGACAAGAGCAACCACGCGTAGTGGAAGGTCTTGCCCTACTTCTAGACTTCCTTGCAGTTGGTGAGGAAATCTTCACAGAGGAAGGTGGCCCAGTTGAATTGGAACCCATCCGTGCATTGTTCAGCCAGCGCGACGACTGTCGCTGGTACCTCATTGCCGCGACACTTTCTCATCACCTTCCTAGCTAGTAGTTGGGTGGCTACATGCACCCCTTTTTCTGGAATGCTACTGATTACGTAGCCTCTCTGCTTCTTTTTGAGCTTGTATTTCTTCTTCATGGCCTCTACGAGCGCCAAATCTCCGCTTTTTCTAGCTATTTTTGTGAGGTCCCTTCCCTCACAGGGAAGCCGATAAATCCTATGAATAAATTCCGTCGTGATGGGAATGGGCTCCTCCAACCATAGGTACCCATCGTGTACCAGGAAAAGTAACTTCCTGATGACAAAGATCATAATCAGTGCGCGTGAAAATGCAGAATCCATAGTAGGTGGAGTAGCCTGGCCTTCTCCACATTGCACAGCCATTTCTACGATTCTAGTGTTGTAACGGACCCCTAATTACGTTGCTTCATGAGTTTGCTAGTCTCCAAATGTGGGAACTTTTCACTGTCTGCAAGGTCCCAATATTCAAATTTCATCGTGGGCACACAACCCAAAACTGAACCTTCAAATAAAATTCCATTTGGAAGGAGCGGTGTTTGGAGTGCGCTTTTAGCGGCATCTAAATCCTTGGGTACTTTTGCTTTCAATTTCCGCGGAGGGACATACTCAGGCAGTTTTGCTATAGTGCGCACTGGCTGGATGTCTTCTGCCATTTCTTCATCCACCTCTATCTCCTCTACGAAAGCCTGGAGGTCCTCTTCCTCATCATCTGTCTCAAGATTAACAATCTTGCCCTTGTCTTCCATAGAAAGTTTTCCAAACCGAGGATTTCACGGGGACATGCGGATTGGTCCCGCTGCCTATGGATCCGTCTTGGACCTCGGTGTCTAGGGAAATTTTGGAATTTCTGGTGCATCCCCCACCTGCACCATAGGGCTCTACATGGATTCCTCGGTTGTCGGCATCATTCTATTCAGGAGGTCCTGCGTCTCCTTCAATAATGTCTCAAACACTGAACTTTCTCTCAAAGCATCGAAATTCGTAAGGTCCATGCCCACTTGAGAGCGTAACAACTGAATTCTCAAAATGCCAAGGGTTATTCGCTGGATAGCCATCTGTGATTTATAGGCCTTCTTGACTTCAAATATGACCGTTCCCCCCACATTTGGCCCATTAATGTTAGATTGGCGGTAGATTGTCCCAAATCTAGTTCTGACTTTGTGTCTTAATTGCCCGTCGCCCGCTCCTCTTTGTCTTAAATTGGACATCTTGTCATGAACAGTGACACTAACATCACCTCCTAGCCTACCTGCGTGGCAGCGCAGCTCCCTATGCCCGGGCACGACCCCTGTGGCATAGTAATCCTACACACAACCTCCTTATCGTGCAGTGTCCACACAGACTCTTTTATAATCCCGCACTCTCTTTCAATTGCTTGGAGTGCTAAGACTGTGCTTCTGACGGTTAGTCAGGTGGCCACACCACCTATGCAAGACTTCAATCCACCTTCCAGCCTAGTCCATGGGCACTCCTCAATTACCCTAGCAACAATTGTCACTGCATGTTCCTCCTTATGCGGTGTGCTCCCCTGGTTACTTTGTCTGGTAAGGTGCGATTGTATCCATGGTAGTAGAGTCACAAATGCTCGGCGACAATCTTCTAATGCAGTAGTTTGGCTATCCATATCTGGTCTTGTCATTCTTGGTTTATCGACGAGACATGCTTGTGCAATTTTGTTTTCCAGTTTTTTGATCTCTGCGTCTATTAACATGGTTTTCTTCCTTAGTCATACCTGATCCTCTTCGAGCTCGTGAAGCTTAAGGTTCCCTCGCCGAATGGCTTCCTGAATCCACATAAGTTCGCCCTCGCGTAGCTGCATAATTCCTTCATTCTAGTCCTCGCATACTATCCCAAATGTGGGAGCTATTGTGTGAGGATTCCCTTCCTCCAAAATTATGGTCTCGACTCTGTTCCTTAGCTTTGGAGTCATCTTTGGGCTTAGTTTTTTTCACATCGTCCTATAGGCCCATCGAGTCATTAGCACGCATAAGTCCCAATCTGTTCATCTCGTCTGGTGAACTCTATTCAGGACTCCGCACACCTTCTTGAGTTCTTCTACGTGGAAAATTTGTGGTACGCATCACCTTTCTTACTGTTGCATCCTGTTTTGATTTTCAATCCTTAGTTTGGGATGGGCTTGAGTGGGCTACATAGCACACGTCTGTACCCATCGACACAAATGGGCGTGCAAGTTGCTCCATCCTTGCTGCCTGATTCTCGTTCGAAGCTGGGGGCTTATAAACTGTAGGTGCATCATCCTTCTACATCTGTGCCAATCCTCAAATTTTTCTTTATACGTACCCCACCATCGTGTGGGTGTTGTGTGCAATGCCCATTTCAATGCATCGAACCATTACTGTTCTGGTACTGTGCTTTCAAATTTTCTTAGGAATTCATCCACTTCTGTCAATCCATCATATGTTGGCAACTCTCTTGCCTCCATTGTCACGCAACACAGTGATCTGATCATCATGTTGCAATTCAGCGTTGTCACTTCATGCAACCGATTCTGCCATTTCTCTACTTCCTCATTTGAATCCAAAGTGCAGAAGCTTTTGCACTCCCACAAGATCCTCCCATCTGCAGTCGGATTCACCCAATCCTGGTCTCATGTAGTTATCTTGTAAATACAATCAAGATCATCGTCGTTATTATAGTCACACACTAGTTCAATATAGCGTGCTCCTTCGGCTAGGTCCAGTGCGACTACTACGCGTAATGACTTTTTCTCGAAGATCATCTTACACTTCTTCAGGTTGATGACTCCATTCATATCAGTGGCCCAGTCTATTCCTAACAGTGTGAGATAGGGATTGTTTTCATCGACAATCTCTGTTACTTCAAAATCCGTCTGTGCGCTCACACCTTCAATATCAACTGTTACCCCTTGCAACCTCCCCATGGGAAAAATCTTCTGTTGGTTCACCATTTGTAATTGAATAGGGGACCATTGTAGGGCAGGCCTGCCCATGCATTCCCATGATTGCTTTGGTAATACATTCACGTCCAAACCCAGAGCTGGGATCACCTGATCCATTTCATATTCCCCAATCTATGCAGTCAACCTCATTTCCCTTCCGGTGCACAATGCATGCTTCCCCAATTTGCGGATGACACGCGGTTCCCCTAACCCTGCGCACTTGGTGATCAGTTCTTGTAGTCCTTTAATTTCCTTTTTGTCGCGCAGCAGTTTCATGCATGTCTCTAGAAAGGTAGTGAGCATTGAACGATCCATTCTTGGCTCTGGTTGATCCTTACTACCTGAAGTGGAGGCCTCAATGAAGCTCTTCATAGCTTCCATGAATGTCTCCTTTGCGCATTCTAAGTCAAACTCAAGTTCCTTTGCAGGAGCCTTGCAAACCCATGTACTTTCCTTTGGTTGCTTCCCCTTATCCTTTCCCGTGGCTGCACCACTTCTGAGCATCATGTTTACATTCGGGTCCTCTTCGCATAGCTCAGACCTCATCATTTGTATATTCTGAGTCGATCGGGGGCTGGAATACACCTTTTTCATGCATATTTGTGATCAACATAGGAAAATGTATCATTTTATGATCAAATTGAGCATAATACGAATAGGATATCCTCGTAGGGTTGGTACAATTGCGGGCATAGTGCCCTGGTCCTCTGCAATTGTAACAAATTAACTGGCTGTGGCCCTTCCTAGTCCCATTCCACCTCGTCCTCATCCTCACCCCTGAATTCCAGTGCACGCCATCCTCGCATCTGGGTCGAGGGCTCGCATTTTGGTCTGCATCCTATAGGCTGGGGTCTGATCCATCATTAGCTTGTAATTGAGGCCAGTGCGCTCATCATGGCCTACCAACCTATGGAAATTACAAAACAATTGTTGGGGTATCTATGTATCTTTCTGTATCATATGACAATTGTCCGCCGTGTGTTTCCCTCTATCTAACAGATCACACACCATAAAGTGGGTGTCGCACTCGGCCCTACCTGTGCCTCCGGTCTCAGTGGAATTGGCCCTCCTCCTACCAAGTAGTTCATGAACACTGGATATTGATCCTTGTTATGACCCTGACCTTTGCATTTTATGCACCATACTTCCTCGCATGCTTCTGGCCACGGTGCCTTATCCTACAAGCTTTGCATTTCCAAACACAAATTCTGCAGTTGCACATGGATTTGTTGAACTCCCAACCCAGGTTCTTGTGACGGAGTCTCGTGTAATCTCATTGCCATTTCCAACACTTTGGCTTTGGTAGAAATTTTCTATTGTGACAGTGTTGTCCTCAAGTGCAGTGCCAGAGATGCTACAAACCATGCGCAATGTTGTGCATCTGTCAACGTCATATTGGATTCACGGATCGTACTCTTCAACCATTGATCTAGATCCCAAGGAATCTTACCTGGGAGCATCGCAATCTCTTTAAACCCGATGGTTGATTGTGTTTCTGAATTTGGTCTGCTAAATTCCTTGTTCAGCGCATTCTGGATCTCTGCTATCCCTATGTCTAGGTGGTCATTAGAATGTTTGACATACCATGTTAATGCGCGATCTTGCAGTACGCTCACCAATGTAGCCTTCTTAATATTGTCATCCATGACATCTTGTGCTTCCCATACTGCTCTTACCACAAACCAGAATTGGTCCGGATCCTCATTTCCTACTCCTCTGAATACTGGTAGTTTGATCGCGCTCGCCATATTGAGAGATGGAAGTGAGGGAGGTGAAGTGGGTGGAAATGGAGGTGAGAGAGGTGAAGTGGGTGGCAGTGTGGGTGTAGGTGGTAACCACGGAATCTGCTTCCTTATCAAATTGACCGCACTTCTCAGAGAAACCTTTGCGAGCTCGTCGTCGCTCTTTCGCAAGGGTGAAATTAAGGGATTGTTTTCTACTTCTTCACTACTTCTACTTCTGTAGATCTTTCTGTTCCGCGTAGTCCCAAACATTAATTTATTTGGACAACCTGCTTTTGACATAACAACATCTTAATCTAGGTTTTCAAAGATTTAATATACTCACCTCGCAGTCCCTTGAGAAAATGTCGCTTTGCCTCGCTATAACTGACGATCGTATCCACTGTGAACTCAGTGATAAATCCTCCTATGATTTGGTCGAGCCAGTGGTCGAGAACTCACGCTATCTTATCCTTTGAGGCTTCTAGTCTGTGCACTAGTTCCGGAGTCCACACAATTGGTTTATCGAGCCTACACCTTCCTTGGTTGTCTACTAGCTTCGCAATCCACTCATACAGCTGTTACGGAAAATATGCAAAGAAAATCTCGTGGATTTCAGTGTACAAGTAGCGATCCAACCTTTGTTCCTTAGATACTCGCGGATTTCTGTTTTCCTGTGGCGTGAACTCGTGAAATTTTTTATCCAACCACTCTTCAATTTCTTTCTTTGTATGGTTCCAGTGGCACGACATCAGACATCCCTTATGCAGATCCCAGTCTCGGCAACAAAACCATTTGTTGGCTTAGTGGGGCCTGACCCAGGTTCGGAAGTGATTTAGCCAAGCAAATCCCGATACTACTGGCCCTTTCGGCAACAACCTGTGGAGCACAGACTGATTTCTCACCCGAAGTAGTATGGGAGGGTGCTAGAACTAGGTTTCCACACCTTGGGGATGTCTAATATGTGGTGATTGGTATGCGGTCCAACCTTCGCACTTACTGCACTACGTGCACCTGTGGGCACCCTGCGCCCTTTGATACTGTCTTCGCATAGTTCTAGCCGCAATGCGACCCATGTTATTTACCCAAGACTTCCTTAATTAGTATCTGTTAATTGGTTACTTAGAATAAATTCACATAGAAGCATTTATACGAGTATTCATCAAATGCGCGCAGTAAATAAACCGAATAAAATTAATGCATAACATTAAAATACAGATTCAAGAACAGATGCACAAAGTAAACTTCTCTTTATTAACTGTCAATTCCAAGTATAGACCCGACTTTTCCCTATGCACTCAGCTATAGGAGTCCACGCACTCAGCTGCGGACTCTACTAGGCCTCTGCGCACTCAATTGTAGAGCCTCTTCCTACCACTATGACCCAGTACACTTCAAATTCCACACTAGGCTATAACCATTCCTTTGTTGTTCTATCTATTCTCTACTAAGCTTATCTAACTTTACAAATTAGAGCCTCGCTCTATATATACAATCACATGGTCCGCGGACCATGGGTAGGCCGACACAACTTTACATTAAATTACAATTCTTAGAGCGGAAAACCCTATGATTCTATTATCCAATTCGCGCTCCGCTCTCGTACTTCACAGAGTTCTACACCATCTTTGACCAAAACTTGGGCTTTAAGCCACAAAACCTGATGTGGGGGATGCCATGCCCAACAAAGAGCATGATGAAAAATTTCAAAAGAATGGAGTGTCACGATGTCCTCTTAGTCCTAATCCTATGGACTATGAGAGAAACAGTGATGAAGAGCATGATGACGAATTTCAAAAGAATGGAGTGTCACGGTGTCCTCTTAGTCCTAATCCTATGGACTATGAGAATAGCAGTGATGAAGAGCTTGATGATGAACTTCAAAAGAATGGAGTGTCACGGTGTCCACTTAGTCCTAATCCTGTGGACTATGAGAGCAGCAGTGATGAAGAGCATTATGAGGAATTTCAAAAGAATGGAGTGTCATGGTGTCCACTTAGTCATAATTCTAAGGACTATGTGAGCAGCACTAATGAAGAGCATGATGATGAATTTCAAAAGAATGGAGTGTCATGGTTTCCTCTTAGTCCTAATCCTATGGACTATGAGAGCAGTAGTGATGAAGAGCATGATGACGAATTTCAAAAGAATGTAGTGTCATGGTGTCCTCTTAGTCATAATCCTATGGACTATGAGAGCAGCAGTGATGAAGAATTTCAACTGAATAGAGTGTCACAATGTCCACTTAGCCCTAATCCTATGGACTATGAAAGCAGCAATGATGATGAACATGATGAAGAATTTTGAAAGAATGAAGTGTCACAGTGTCCACTTAGTCCTAATCCTATGGACTATGAGAGAAGTAGTAATGAAGAGCGTGATGAAAAATTTCAAAAGAATGGAGTGTCATGGTGTCCTCTTAGTCCTAATCCAATAGACTATGAGACTAGCAGTGATGAAGATCATGATGACAAATTTCAAAATAATGGAGTGCCACAGTGTCCACTTAGTCCTAATCCTATGGACTATGAGAGCATTAGTGATGAAAAGCATGATGAAAAATTTCAAAAGCACTAGTGATGAAGGACGGGATGAAGCACTTAGTCCTAATACTAATGACTATAAAGGTAGCAATGACAAGGGATAGGATGTAGCATTTTTAGTGAGCAAAACATTCACATTTTCGACGTAGTCCTAATTCTATGGACTATGAGAGCAACACTGACAATGCACATGAGGAAGAATATCCAATAAACATCGAGTCAAATTTTCCATTTACTCCCAATTCTAAGGACCATGACAGTAGCACTCAAGAAGGGGAAGATGAAGAAAATCTTCCAAGTCAGTATTTGAACGCACAGCTAATCATAGTGTGGATAAATTCCTCTTAATGATGATGAAAATGCTTATACAAATTATGATCCAATGATGGACATGTTGCCAAGAAATATTGTATCGAGGAGTAGGGGCAAACATTTTTGTATCAATGCAAGATGATCTAATTATACAAGGGGTAGAGTAGAATATCTAACGAGAAGAAGTTCTATCAACACTCTCATTTCAAGTGAATGTTGTCAAAAAGATTGCTTGAAACATATGGATTTCAAATTTGTCAATGAATAAAAGCATGCAAAATTCATATTTAGTTGGGTGAATGCAATCTACATTGTCAAGTTATGATTATCATATTAGGTATTTATTTATCTGTAGAAAGGCTTTCAAAATGTTTCATTCAATGGGGAATTTTCATCTATCGAGAATTCAAGAAAAATTGGAAAAGGATCCCACATTTTATTCAAAAGTATGTCATAAACGACAGTTTGGGCCATTATCAAATACTGCAATGTCATGGATGAAAGATTTCTTTTCAAAGCATGTAGAGTGTATGCCAAATAGAGAGACAATACATATTCCAGATAATTTTTCAAGACGATAAATCTACAACTTATACAAAGAATATGCATAAGGTTTCAAGGGACATGGCTGGTTTATTACGTATCAATATTTTGTGAAGGTATGGAAGAAAGAATTCAACAATGTCCGTAATCCTAAGAAGACAAGGATGGGGATTTGCAGTACATGTTCTTCTCTTAAATAAAAAAGGGACAAATGTGAAGAGTTAGAAAGAGGTAAGCATTCACAACTTTAACTTTTAAAATTGTATAGTCATCAACTATGAAAACATATTTCTTAATGGATTTCTTTTATGTTGTGTAGATTCAATTGTCAAAGAACTTCAGGAGCATCGCGAACAACAAACAAGTGAAAGGAAAAAGTTGTACAAGCATCGAAATAAGTGTTATGATAATCTAAATAGATATTTGGGTTTGATAATTGATGGTATGGACCAGAAGAAAACACTTTTACCACATTTTGTTCACACACCCAAAAATTTACAGGAGGAGAATTTTATTCAGTATCACTTGGTCTGTTGTATGGTCTTCAATGGGAAAATGTTGCCAAAGGTGTACTTCACAGCTCCAAATATTCATAATGATGCAAATCTGACAATAACCATAATTCATGATGTGCTTTCTCATTGGTTTGGTAATCTTCCTGAAGTTTTGTATCTACTTGGACAACACTTGTCGTGAAAACAAAAATCAGTTTGTTTTTGGATATCTAAACATGCTTGTTGAATTGAGAATTTTTCAGAAGGTAAATGTTGGGTTCCTTCCTGTTGGGCACACTCATGACCATATTGATCAGATTTTCAGTCATTTTTCAGTCACATTGAGGAGGAAGGAAGTTGGGAGCTTTCCATCATTAATTGAATGTATTAAGAAATCATACGTGTCAGAGCCTACTTTTGATGTGTTGGAAGAAACTGTTGACATGCGAAGGTTTATTCTGGGATCGCATGGTGAGGAGAAATGCATTGAACAACTTAATGACATTAGCTTCCAATATCAATTTCGTATTAAAAAAATTGATGTAAAAACATAAATATGGGGCAAGAAGTATTCAACTACTGCAGAATGGGCACCGTCTTCAAGTTTGGAATTTTTGAAGTTCACTCCAGATCATCCAATATTTGCATCAAAAATATTGTTATTACAATCAGTTGGTGAAGTTCATAATGCATGAAGATAGAATAGAGATATAAATTATTATGATTGCCTAGAAGAAATTAAAAAATGTATTAGATATACATATGAGCACTTTGACATTGCTTATTCAATTTGGTGTGCGTCATTTTTCAATAATCAAAGTGATATCATTTCAACAACAACAAATGAATATATACCTTTGAAAAATCCATTTATTTGGCCACAAAATGTGTCGAATTAACATGAGGAAATAAACATTGTTGAACAACAATAATCTCAAGGTATTATTAGTTCTTCACAGGTAGAGGAAAGAGAGATCTATATTGGTTCCAAAAGATCTCGTGCACAACGTGAAACCATGGAAGACCTTTACAGCGGTTTAGTACAGAATATTAAGGAGGTTTGCATGATCCCAGTGCTAGAAAATGGAGATCCCAATGGCTATCCATTATGGGTTGCTAAATTTATAAAGGTCTTTACAGAAAATGAGGATGTTACAGGTGTTGAAGTACATTGGTATGCCACAAATACACACCCATTCAATGGTGTGTATAAGCCAGAGATGGTAGTTGAAAAAAAAATGGCGGAAAGAGAAAAATAAATCGTTGCCGCACAGAGATATTAAAATTGGAGGATGTTGACATACTTGTTTATGACTTCAATTTAACAAAGAGAAGAACTCTTCGCTTCAAGATGATAGAGATTCTCAAAAGGTTGTTACCAGAAAGAACACTGTTCAGATGGGAATCTGCTGAAAACAGTCGTAGATCTAGAAGAATTTTGAAACCTGAAATGGTGGGCATACATGTGGACTTACATGGGGCACTAGTTGATGAAAGATAATAATATGGAACATCTTTTTCAGCATCCAGTCATTCATATGAAGATGTGAATTCTGATGGTGTGCAAGAAAATATGAGTGATTTTGAATAATTGTCTAAGACAATTTATATAACTGATGTTTGCATCGTATCTTGAAATAAAATTTTTGATTTCCATATGGTGTTAAATTAGAAGTTATGAGTCATTTTTATGTTGTTGGATTATATGTCTTAATTATGATCATTTTTATTGTTTAGAATATCTACAATGCAACATTAAATTAGAGATATAATGTATGTTTCATTCAATATACAAATAATGACATTTGAATTCATTTAGTCATGTAATTTGTTCATAATGTCATGGTTTTTTAATTTTATGGTTGAAAAAAGTCCAATTTCTTTTGTATCTAGCATGTTATGGTTGAAAACATGTTGAGTTTATACTTAGGAAAGAAAAATGTTATCCTACCAAACTCATAAAAATTCTATTTTACTAGCATTTTTTTTAAATGTTGAAAAATGACACTAAAAAAAATCATCGTTCAAGTATCACCACTTTTTTGTTTTCAAGGTGTTTTTTGCACGAAAATTTCATTTACACTGCCATTTTTAAAACATGTTCAAAATTGACCCTAAAAAAAATCCATCGTTCCAGTATACACACTTTTCATTTTAGCACTGTTTTTGATGTTTTTCAGGGTTTTTTGGCCATAGTTCCTGTTTTGAGTTTATAGTTCCCGTTTCAAAATTTACATTGTTGCACGAGGATGATTGGCTGAAGTAAAGATTTGGTTAAGCTCAATCTATGGTTAGGTGGTACAAGGAAATCCCTAACTTGGTTGGATTTTTCATATGAATTATAAGAGCTCTTTCCCCTTTTAATTTATGAGTAATTATAATTGTTATTATGTGGATTTAATGGATGTTCTATCATTGCTTTTATTTGGTTATATGTTGGTTATAAGCATGGTTTTATGGTAGATTCAAGTTATGGCTCTTATGATGTTTTACTTGTAAATTAATGGTTAATGAATGAATGACCTAATAGATGTTATTGCAGCTATTGCGAGAGGCAATTAAGCCTTTTTGATGTTTCTCGGATAAGTTTCAGATCTCTATGCTCAGATATGCATTCAACACATGTAGATTTCATGTTCATCATGTGTTTGATAGAATGTATGTCATGGTTAGGCTTGGATAGGTTAATTCCTTGATTAAGGTTTTTTTTAGAGGCTTTGTCTTAGTTTCTTTATTGTCTTGGAAAGTCTCATCAAGTTATGGGTAGTAGTCTAGAGACTAACCCTGAAATATTGGCTCGAATATCCGAGTAGCGGGCATAGAATTGACAAAAAATATTGCACTCTCTCCCTTGTAGGCTTATGGGAGAGAATGGAGGCTTACAGTCACATGGATGCAAGATTGTGCATACAACTAGGAGTTTTTTTAGTGAAAAAGCAATCTGGCTCAGGGTTTGGGCACATGGGGGTGGTTTAGCTATTGGGGGTCCTGTAGAACCTGAGGGTAGTCAGTCTAGTATTAAGCTGTCGACTCCATTTCCATAAGGTCATATAAGAGGTTGAGTCATATCATAGTGACCTTTAGCTCATGTTTACCACGATAAAACTAGTGAAAGTAGGTAAATGTGGGAGGAGGCGATTACACCAACTGTTAGGGAATCCCATTGGCATATTTTCTTTTAAATGATCGGGATAAGGGATGCTTCTACAATTCATCCATATGAATTATTTCCTGTCACTATCCCATTTCCTCCTCTTCTATTCGTACAATGCAACCCATGGTTGTGTCACTTCTGAATTGTAATGAATGAATTTTTTTATGGCTTCAATTTTTGAATTCATTGATGAAATAAAACCAACATATACAGTATGTATGAGATCAAAATATGAATTAATATGAACTTCAGTGTGAGTAGTTATTGTGTAGAAATTTGACAAATGATAAGTCACTTACTCTTTATCATGCACCTTTTTCCATTCGTTTGGAGAAGCTCCCCTTCTCTTTTGCCATCATCCCTTTTGTCGTCCCAAATCAGCACACCTAGTATTTTGTCGATATTCTTGATGTAATCAATGGAATAATTTCAAGACTCATATGATATGTACCCCCTCTACCATAGACCCCTTAGATGTTTCCCTTTTCTAAACAAAACCTTTCAATTTCTTCATGTTCCTCTTTAAGAAGAACATCCAATGATAAGAAACCACCCCAACTAATTCAACCTCATCTACTAGGTGAATTATAATATGAACCTACAAGTCCATGAAACTCGTCAGTAGTTCCTTCTCAAACATACAAACAATCTCAGCTATCTCTTGATGCCACAGTGGAATGCTAGCCATATGAATCTCCTTTGATGTGATCTAATGTACACATGCAAATAATTTAGATATGGTACGTTGTAGGTCTTGGGGGAAGTCATGGTTCACACACCCACACATGAGTAGAGGATAATGACACTGCAAAGTAAATAGTACATATAAAAAATAATTATAAAATATACCATTGCATAAAAATAATAAAGTAATCATGTTTTTGACATACGTACTCTTAGAAGGTTCAAATGGTCATGCGATTTCAACCCCGACAAATGGTATTCCAAAGTGAAGCAATGTCGTAGTGAAGACCATATAAAGAAGGAACCCTCACAACCATTATAACTTCCTTTTCCAAAGAAATATCATCTTTCTTTAAAATCCATGGGTCATCACCTTGTTTGCAACACCAAGAGGGACCAACCCCTCCTCTAGTTTCTTGTTTTGGCCAATGTTTCTTTTTAATTTTTGAAGAAATAAGATCTCTCCTAACAACCAATGTGTCATTTTCTTTGGATGATATGTGCCCCCATAAATAAGATGAAACATTTTTGAATATATGCATGGGATCTAGTAAGTGGGAAAGCTTAAGATGTTGCCAATATGGGAGCTCATAAAAGACAAAATTTCTTTTAATCCCAATGGGAAATTTCTCAACATAAGTGTCGAAGAATTCTAGATCATTGAACACGGGCTCCACATTTGAATTGAACATTTCTACAAACTCCTTCTCCTTCTCTCTCTCATATTCTCTAATCCATTCAACTGGTGTCATTATTGCAAGAATTTGGGTTCTATCTAGTTTACCATTTAAAGTATATGTTTCTCTTTTGTAAGGGTGTTCTTTTGGGAGGAATACCCTGGAAGTCATACATTGGATTTCGTAGGTGGCTGAACCACCTAGCCTTCAGATAAGGTCCATAAAATTTACATCCATGATACCCTTTAGCTACAAGACATGCAAAATCATTATATATAGGGCACGTAGTGATCATGAAGATCAGAACAATTACAATGAATTAAATTAATATTCCAAACAATATTGTTACGTATATAAACAAATAAATAAACATGTGATTTACCATAGCAAACTCCTAATCCTAGATAATCATGTATGTGTAAGCACATATGCGATAAAAAATAAAAATACTCTTTGTTGTGATGGGTCTTGATACATTGTATACGTGTATCCCTTCCCATAATTCCTTCAACTCATATACCAATGGTTGTAAGTAGACATCCATATTCTTCACTTGCCTTCTACCAGGGAAAATGAGAGCCAACATAAGATGTTCATTCTTTACAAACAACCATGGGGGATATTTTTATTGATCACTACTACATGAAAAACAAAAATGTTGGTGTTTTGGAGGTAATATGGGTTGACACCATTCATGGCTATGTTGAGTCATAAAATTCATACATCATCCTTTAAATTTTTGTGCCATGTATCCTCTATATGCTTCATGGATATTGAATTTGTTGGGATTCACATAATTCCTGATTCACTTTTATATGAAGTATGCCATCCCTGCAACATAACTAATTCTTTGCAATGAAACAACCTTTGAACCCTTGGGATTATAAGCATGTGCCTCAATATCTTATGAGAAGGACCATGTGACTTACCTATATTTTTATTTATTTATGGTACATTTCATGTCCACATTTTAGACATATCTCTTTGTTTGCATATACTCCTCTATATAGAATACAATCATTCGAACATGCATGATATGATATCTACTCAACACCCAACATTTTCAAAACTACTTTTCCTCTTCGCAACTACCCAACAATACATTATCACTTGGAAGAACCTTATCTTTGAATAACCTACAATTAGTGGGAAATATAAATGTAGAATGTAAATATTTAACATTCATAAAATCAATCATTTTTAATGTTGATTGTGTGACAATATTCCTCAAACTATAAGGGACTTGATTGATCATGCAGGTAAATTACCCAAATATTGTTGAGAAACATGCATTTGACATGCCAAACTTTTCTTTCAATTTGTGTAGTAACATCATTGTCCCCATCTGAGTAGACTTTGATTGGCTGCCAAGTCCAAAGAAAGGGGTGGTGGAAGGAGATTTTAGGATTTCAAATAAGGTATCAGTGATATGAGCATCAATGCATCTAACAACATTTCCTCCATGGCAGTCGTATCACATAATTAATCATACATACCAACCTTTATTTGATTACCTCCATTTTCAACTTGTGATGAAGAACTACTATTGTTTATGAGAGATTTTTCGGTGTAAATCACATGATATTTTTGTGGTGAAGAACTACTATTGTTGTAGTCATTCCTAATTGGTGAATCTGGACATAGTGAGAATTGAATAGGTGGTTGATTCAAACATTCTTTGTATTATTATTCTTCGAGTCTGTCTCTTATTATAACCTTCTGTTGATTTGACATTGTAGTGGGGTGCAACGAAAGATGGTGGGTGGGTCACTCATCATAACTAGAATCCTAATTTCAAAAAATATTGAACATTATTACATCAATGATATTATTAAGCATAATGAAATTGTTTTATTGAAATTACATTGTACCAAACACTTATTACCATCGCTGACCCAAGATTGCAACTAGAAGATGCCATGTTCCAATTGGCAGGGTGAAGCAACTGCCCATTTTCATCTACGAACTACTTATGAGACACCACTCCTGATAAGATCTTTCAACATTTTGAAATGGTGAAATATTTTCTACATCTAAACTTGATTCTGAATCAAGACCCTACAAATTTCGATACTTTTTTATTCAAATTGACATGGGAAAAAAAGTAGTTAGATAATCGAAATATAAATAAAATATGACCTTACTGGAGATGGAAAGGGAGAACTTCTACAAAGGACTTTAAGAAATATAGAACGCGTTGGAATTTGAAGAATTGGCCATTTGATATTATGATATTTTCTCCTTTCATTTGAGCAAAATCAACAATAAATTTTTGTGCACATACCCAAAATTAATTTCGAGAATCATATAACCATAATCTAAATTTCAACATAGTTTTCAAACCATTTTTCAAGAATAAGACAACTTTAAGAGGAAAATGCATACTATGAATTATTGTAACTCGTGTGGATGAATCTTAAAGGATAATTTTATATGAATATGCCATTTTTTGTGAAAATAAATAAATAAATAACTTTTAAACCATATTGGTGCTCTTATGAAAACTAACTGCACTTATGCATTAAATAATAAATTCATTGATGCGTTAAAATAACATTGTACCGGTTTCCGGGATTTCAAAAAATAAAAAAGAATACTATCATATTAGTGTTCTTATAAAACCAACCACACCAACACGTTTAAATAAAAACCGCACTAATCCTTCAAAATAATAAATGCACTTGTTCCCGGGATTTCGAGAATTTAAAAAAGAAATTCTATCATATCGGTGATATTCTAACAATAACGATATCGATGTGTTTAAAAAAAACTGCATTGGAGCATTAAAATAATAACGACACCAATTTTTGGGATTTCAAAAATAAAAAAAGTATTCAATCGTATTGGTGTTATTCTAAAACAAACAACACTGATGTGTTTAAATAAAAACAACATTGATCCGCACCTATTTCTAATATTTCGAAAATAGAAAGGAATTATATCATGTCGGTGCTCTTATAAAAATTATTGCACAGATGCATTAAAAAAAATCTCGTCATTGCTTTAAAATAATAACTGCACCATTTCTAGGATTTTTAAAATAACAAAATAATTCTATCATGTCGGTGCATTTAAAAAATTTACTCACCAGTAATTTACCATAATCAGTGTGTGTTATTTGTAAACATACCAGTGTTGTTTACTATCTAACGCATTGATGTTTGAAAAAAAATGTGTGATTTTTTTTTTCAAATTGAAAAATAAGCAACAATTTACTTTTCGAAATCTAATTTCATAAAGTCTTTTAAATAGTAATAATTTATTTATTATTTCATTATTTTTCCCAAAATTTCAAGAGAGAGATTTGCAAGAGAGACATATCAGGAGCACTGTGCAACAGCAGAATACTTTGGAATAACATAATTATTTAGAAGATCAGAAGTTGAAAGGTATGGTGATTCACTCAAAACCCTGCATAGTAAAAATTTTAAATTTTATTGTTGATTTTACTAATAGAAAATTTTACAATTTATGTTAGGTTTAATTAAAAGAGAGATCATTCGCAAGAGAGACATACTGAGAGAACTATGGAGTAGAAAAATATTTTGGAACCGCAGAAATATCATAATTTGAAAGGTATGGTGATTCACTCAACACCTTGTATAACAAAATTTTTACCTTAGGGTTTAACTCCCTCTACCACTTCACAATTAGGGTTTTTCATTTTTTGAATTTTAGATTTAATGGGTTTGTGTACTTACTATATACAAAATAAGGGGACCACTTATTGAATTAGATCCAAACCCCATTGGCCTTGCCCATTATTTTTAACAACGACACCTATTTATCAGTGCATCCAGTGTAATACAACACACCAATTATGGTGATGCTTTTATCGTTACATTTCACACTGAATCTTGTCAGATCGATCTGTTAAAAAAAATGGCTTTTGTTTATTGATGTGCCTTGTGTAATACAATTCACAGGCATGCCTATGCCAAATAATACTATTAAGTGAATTGTGTTTAATTTTTTATGTTTTCATATTTTATTGTGATGACAATTCTTTTAACATTATAGATCACACCATCATAATTTAAAATCATTTAAAAAAATATTTTTCGTTATTGGTGCTTAACAATTAAATACCTAGTGCGCATATGCAAATAACCACACCTATTACCCGAACTTTTTTTGGCTGAAAATTATTTGATTTATGTATAAAATATATTTAATGATTTTCATATTGAATGATGCAGGTTGTATATTGATAAAAAAATGTCTGAGAATTTTCCAAGTAACAAAAATATTGATTGGCATAATGATAGCACATCCAAAAAAGTAGAAAAGGCAAGTTCTTTGTAAATTCTTTACAAAATTAATGTGTTTGAACTATATGTAGATTTAACTAATATGTATTGGTTAGTGTGTGTTATGAAAAGCTAGAAAATGACGAAGGTCGATAAGGTTATTTCTTATCTAATGGCAGAAGAATGTAAAAGCTTGACATAGGAAAAAAATGAAGAAGGATGAATCAAGTGAATAAAAAAATACTATTCAATATGATCTTTTTTTTTAATTTTCATTAACAATATACTTAAGAATATTATATAACATGTTTCAACCAATCTATTAATTCATATATGTTTAATGTTCTATAGGGAGAAACAATGAAGGAAACAATCAATGTCATTCTAAGAAAAGAAAAATTATAGAACATGTAGATGACAATGAATTGGTCCTTAGCTCATCTGGAGTGGTGTTGGAGGTTAATGAAAAGGGAATTTTTTTTTACAAAACTATGAGGGATATAGTAAAATGAACATATAGACAAAATTTTCACTTAAAAAAAAAAAAACAAAAATCAATTCAATGATTCCAAGAACGAAGTTATATCTAAATTGCAGGAAGTGTTTTCAGAGCAATGGTCAATAAGACTTATTAGACTTACAATAGCAAAAGCATACAACAACAAAAAAGAATAATTCAAAAGATAATATTCCTAATTAAAATGATTTTCTAGAATTATATGTATATATTACTACAAACAATTCATTTATTAATATCAGTTTTGTTATATTTAGTTTTTATATATCAATATAAAAATAGTTTATTACTTTTTTTAGGAAGATTATGAAAATCCCAAAGGATCAATGAGCTGATATGTGAAACATGCTAGTAGGAATGTCCAAAAAAGTGTACAAGGAGATGGTCAAAGAAATGGACATAATTGCATCATAGGAGGAGCCATATAAACAACAACATGCTTCAAATGTATGTCAGCATTGACTTTCTACATTGTTAGGTTCTTCTACCAATAGGAGTCATAATTTTGAATGACTAAGGTTAAGCCTTGTAATATTGCACATACCTTTGCTTTCTGCAAATGTTTTCCATATTAAAAAATTAAAAAATGTATAGAGGGTATGTCCTAAAAGAAAAATCAAAGGACAAAAAGAATGAGAAAATGTCAAAAAATGAAAATATATGAACCGAGAAAAAAAAAAAAAAAAAAGGAGCATGAAAGTGAGCAAGTCTAAATCCCACTACTGTTTACTTTTATGCATAATAATGGTTGTGTGCAGCTTGTTATTCATGCCACAATCCAACGAATGGGACAAAGGCTCTGTCAATGGACAAATTCTTAAGAAATATTTTCCATAGAAGATTATTCTTCTATTTTGTAGAGTAATAGTTTTTCTTTTTTCATAATAAAACCAGTTGTGAATGGTTACATTAAGCATTTACGAAAAAGACACCAACTCTCTTTCAAATTTTGATTTTTCGCTTGTATAAATAGCAAATCTTTTGGAAAATTGATCTTTATTATTGAAAGATACAGTTAAAGACCCTAACCTAGATATGACACTAGTTTCAACTTCATAAAGTTTGATGAAAATAACCTTTAGTGAAGAAATTGTTTTATATCAATGCAATAAAAGGTATCAATAACAAAATAAAGATTCTTTGTAGAACAGTTACTTCCAAAAACTCTACAATTGTCATCCAGAGCTATCTAAAGAAAACAATGACTTCCTCCCTGCTAAGGAAATCGCAACTTTCAAAGGAACAATCCAAGGATACACTTCATCTTGAAGAATGAGAGGTCTTATCACGAGCCGGCTTATCATAATCACAGATATTATAACTTGCTGACTTTGCCAAATACTACATACCACAACAGGGCAATGACTCAAGATTGTTACAGCAAGGGGTCTCATCACAAGCCATCTTGTTCAGCAAAGTTATAAATCAAGTGAATGACTGTGTCATAAATTGGCTATCAAACCAAGACATTGTTCTTTAAGAATAAAAATAAAATCAAAGCAATAAGTGTAGATGTGGATTCTTCTTTTAGAGTTGTAGGTTTCTTTAAGTAGGATACAGGATCATTGCTGGGTAACAGGTAACTCTGTCGAGGCTATAAATGCCTGCTGGCAGCAGAGGCTCTACCTACGACAAATGAGCATATTTAAAATTGGTTTACAGAGAAGACTTTGTTTTATCTTTACAGACCAAGTAATGACTGATCTAAGCACAAGGACTAACTTGAGGGGTCAAATAATCAAAGTTGAAAATAGCTGAAACAAAATGTCATTGATAGGTTAGAGCATAATGTACTTTATCTTTCCATAATAAAGTTTAATTTTCTAAAAAAAAATTATGTTCTGGAAGCTGAAAAAATTCAATAGAAACACAGAGATAACTGGTTCTTCCAGGTGAATCGCCAATTGTTGTGGCCACCAACAACCCCACTCCTTATGAAGTGTTATTGCTAATACTAAATAAGTGGGGACCCTCAGTAAAAAATTTTAAAAAATCAATTAGTGTTACATTTTCTTTTTTAGATGAAACTTACAACATCATGGACTTAGGAGAATACCTTGAAAAATCTAAAAAACCTAAGTTTCATAATGAAGAAAATTAAATTCACTCCTTAAGAGATGTTGCATCACACACAGAATGATAGGATACACCTTCTAATGAGTTAAAATGACAAAAAGCGAGATTGTGACGCGAAACCTCATCGCATCGCATACACTAAAGAAACACTCGCATTGAAAAACTCTAAAAAAATCGATGATATGCGATATCGCATATCGCGCATCGAAAAAATCATATGAATCACATAAGGATTATAACAATCTGCAATATTGCGATATTGCGACACTGCGATACTACAAAGTTGCGATGTTGCGATGTTGTGATACTGTGACCTTGCAATAAATAACATCACGATGATATTGCGATTTGCGATACAGCGATCTGCGATATCGCAAAGCAAAATCGCAGGACCCCTCCATCGCAGTTGGTTCTGGCTCATTATTCGAGAAAACTTTTTCAGCCAAGAGTTGGTCATGTATTTTCATGCGAATTAATGAGTTATTGCCAGTTGTTAATGAAGTATGGTGTTGTGTTTTTCGAAGAAATAGCTCACGTAAGGTGGCATGTTTTACATATCTTCGGCATTTAAAAGTTTTCTTGTCATTAGTCTGTTATCATTACTTCCACCTCAATGTAAACTGTAGGAAAGAAGGACGAAGTGTTATACAGGGTAGTATGCAGAAAACTATCAGGAGGAAAGGCAGCGCTCTAATGTACATTTCGGAAGGCACACCTAATCCACTTAAGGAAGAAAAAGAGCCGCGGAACTCTTCTGAAGCATCTATCACAAATTTCTCATATACAACCATGGTCGAATGGGCACTGAACGATGTTGATACCAGAAACAAACAATTTAATTCTCAGGGTCAAGAACTCACGGAATCACTATTTTTACAAATTTTGAGCTTTATACCGAATAAGAGAAAAAGGCGCAAGAGGCAAAAACCGCATCAGGAAAGCCCGGATTAAGAAACAGAGGCAGTTTCCGATGCGCGATTAGCGCTCGCGCATCGGTAAGAAAAATTGTTCGAAAAGGAAGGCCCCTAGCTACTCAGTCATCTGCAAACCCCGAAAATTGCAAGAAATCAGCGATAGAAACAAACTAGAAACAGAAGACTAAAGGAAAAGCAGAAGCAGTCCAAAGGTTAACCAAATTGAAATGGGATTTTTACCAGGCATATATGGTAATGATACATATTCATTGGATGATTCTCAAATATAACATCAATTTTACTGAGAATATAATGCCAGCTCTTGCCGATTCTGTTTGCTTGACTCAACAAAAGACGGAAGACAGTCAGCCGACTCCACTTAGAAAAATATTGAATGCTTGCGACATTAAGGAGTAGATTTAGAAATAGTTAGATAGTAGATTTAATTTTAGAAAGAGGATGGTCATTTAAACCTAATCCTCAATTTCTGTAAATAAGTTATTTAGTTAGTAGTATTTAAACCCTTCTCATGCATTTAGAGAAGGGTCCAGAAATTTATCAAAAACTTTCCCTTAGAACATGCACTTTTGCACCCTCAGAGGTGGTTTTGGTGAATGAATGGAACAGGGTTTATTTGATATTTGCTACTGATGTTGCACTTCTGTACTCTTAGTGGATGTTAAATCAAGGAGAGATAAATCAATTGTCGCTTGAAGCTCATGAGTAGGACTAGTTATGAATGGTACTTTTATCTCTTAACCATTTCTGCTTATGCGTTAAAGTGATATTCAGTTTTTAGTTGTTTATATATTACAGCATGAATGTCTGAGTTATCATTTGGCACTTTTGTAGCTTAGTTTGTAATTATTTTGTTATATTGTTAGTGTTAAATGAATAGCTCATTTATGCGATAAGTTTTCCACAACTGTTTTCGTTCTAACTTCTTATTGAATTGTAGTTCATCTTTTATCGAATTCATTTTCCTTATGATAGCTGAATGATCTTCTATTAACCAGTTATTATTTGAAATCTTTTTAGATCACATAGAAGAAAGATCACACCCCGGGTTAGCATAAATTTCGATGTTTTTCTGTTTATTAGAATACAATAGCATAGCATTAGATTAGAATTAACATAGAAGTATTCCATTTAGAATATAAATGCCCATCTTTCTCACACACACACACTGAATTGGGAAACTGGTCCCATATCCCCAGTCGGACCCGCTATACCAAAGGGATAAGGAGCTGCCAACCAAGGTCTGGATCGGGCGGGTATCCCCCTTGTTGTCGACCCGATTTTCGGGGCCTTCAACATATTTGGAGCTAGAAGGAGGGCCTGAACTATGAATGGCAAGTAAATCCAAATCAAAATACCATTCAGAGAATAAATCACCCTCACCATCTCCCCCGACTTCTCCATTACACTTAAATCCAGAGTTAGAAGTCGTTAGATCATCATCCGCTGCTACAAATCCTGACATTTAAGAACAATTTGTTATTGAACCTCCTGAAGTCGAATCTCTTATTCATAAACTTCAACGATTTTCCATTTCCCCTCAAAGATCCGATAAATCTCAGGGCAGTGTGACTTCGCAGTATAACCCTGCTCATCCCCTGACTAGATTAAAGAGTGAAAAGTTTAGTGTTCGGCCAACCGAATTACCTCTTCCCAAAAGGAAAAGAGCAAGGAAGTCACCTAAAGGGTCCGACAG
>APFE031365022.1:2675-16185 GCA_000404065.3 Pinus taeda
TTAATCAGAATAACATCACAAGTTCCCTCGTTGGTCTTTAGGTTGAGAAACATGGAGTCTACCAACCAAGGATTTCCCCTTGGAGGAAATCCTAGTCCTTTCTCCTCTTGGGGAGATGTTGGTGCACCCCATATGGCCACATTTTCACTTCTAGGGTTGACGATTGCTTTGCTCGTATGGCTCTTCTCTACCTCTGTCATTCAGAATACTGTAATTCCTGAATAGTCAAGTTAGCAACTAGATGATACTAGAGTTGCCCCCCAACCTTCTACTTCGTTTGTTTCTCCCTCTCCTCCTTCCTCTTCGCTTGATAAAGTTGGTAAAGCTAAAGATCAAGTAACTGAGAAGAATAAGAAGCGGAAAGAGAAAAAAGAAAAGAAGAAGAAAGAACCAAAGCGAAAGGGGCAACGTAGGTGTCATCTGAAAAAAATCCTCACACCGCACCATCTAAACCTAAATCTCCATGTGTCATTTGCAAAGGAGACCACTATCATCGAGATTGTCCTTGCATCCCTCAGATCTTAAGGGACTGGTCTCCTCGTTTGCACAATCTAGTGTCGTCAACCTCTGATGATCATGTTGAAAGGACACCATCAACCAGTGAAAGCAAAGTACCTGGAAAAAAAAGGAATCGCAAATTTCCTTGTAAATTGTGTGAAGGCGATCACGCCGTCCACTGTTGTCCCTTACTAGATGAAGCTAAAAGTGTTTTGGATGACTGTCCTAGATATAAGAAACTCTTGCCAAGTCCACCACTGGTTGAAAATCCGACTCGCACGCCATTGTGGTCGGCCGAAACATCTATGATTCAAAATGAACCCTCTGAATCGATACCAGACAAAATTAAAAAGGTCAAGGTGGCAGTTGACCCAGTCTTGCCTTCAGAATGTTCATCTTCGAATGATACCGTCACTGAAGAGAAAGAGAATGACACCGTTCAAATTATTTTCATAAACACAGGCTTTGATGAACTTGGGGGTAGTCTACCCATTCCTTTACTGCAGGAAGGAAGTTCATCAGAGTCATATCCGGCCGTCTATTTGGTCCAACCTCCAAGCAACCTAGTCGTTTCCTTTGACTGGATTCTACTAGGCAGACCCCGTTTACCAGCTAGTGTACCATTTTGAATCATTGTACAAGCTGACAAAATGGTCATGGATGGTACCATCATAGATGAAGGGGCTTCTGTGAGTATCCTTTCCTCAACTGCTTGGAAAGTGCTTGGTTTGTCATCGCTTTTGCTTGAAATGAGAAATCTAACAGGCTTTGACAAAGGAACCAGTCGACCGTTAAGGATCCTTCCCAATGTGCCCATTACTTTGAGAAGGAAAATTGTTCACACAAACGTAATGGTTGTCCAAGGATCCCTGGATTATAATCTACTCCTTGGACATGACTATATTTATGCATGGGAGCCGTCATCTCCTCACTCTTTAGAGTAATGTGTTTTCTGCATGAAGGCAGAATGGTCAAGCTCGTAGACCAACTATCATTCCTCAGTTCACATATAGCAAATAGTCAAATGCCATCCCTAAATGGTCTTTTCACGCAAGGAATGTCTCGTCGATCTCTAGTCCATCCACCTGATGAGCGCGAGTGATTTAGGAGGATATGACTGAAACCCAGGGGGCATGCACCTTGGTCTGTTTTGGCAGGAAAACCTTGGGTATAGAGTAGGTTTTAGCGGAGGAAGATGATTGCTCTGACACCCATCCTGACAGGAAAAGGGAGTTAGACTGGAATAAGATTCCCTCATCAAAGTTATGTGAGTGGAGGCAACTGCGCCATTCACCTTTGTCTATTTCGGTAGACATTGCCAAGGAAGCATTTTGTCTATGATGCAGATGTAGAGCTTTCATATGGTAACCTGGAAATTTTTCGCTATACCTGGGCGCATGCAAACCTCTTGTAAGCAAGCGAGAAATGACTAGATAATGTTAGCTCTATGATTCTGCTAACTTCAACCGCCTAGGTCGGGTGAGTGGTCGAATCGACCATTCATTTTCGTAGGGGCCACCATGGCACCGACAGAGTAAAGGTAAAAGTTTCCTACCTAGCCTTGGTAGTGATCTTGGTAGTTAAGTAGAGGGGCGTAGTTGGTCGTTCCTAGCTTGCATGCAAGAGGCACCGGGGCAAAGCTTTAAAAGGTGCAAGCCCCATAAATTGGCATCTTAGATGGGATATCCTTATTATATGACTGGCATGAGTAGTTTTAACATGGAATTCAAGCTCGTTAAAAAATAAACATAAGCAATGAGGAAATGTTTCCCCTAGAGTTTAAGCTCATTAAGAAATGAACCAATTTTCCGGTAAATAACCATTGTGAATGCATTATCATCAGCTTTTGAGCCTTGGTCATGTTCTCATCATCACCTTCACTCTATTTTTAGCCAATCATTTGCCTCCATTTGATTGTTTACCCTTTCAAGGAACATCTGCGAAGAGTCATTCTATTAGCCATCCTTGTGACACTGTCGTGATTGGAAAATTCCAAACCTTACCTGGAATCAGCTGCTACTTGAAATCATCACTCGTTCCTTGAAAACGAGTCTTGTTTAAGCTCTTTTCAACTGACTCGTAAAATATGAAAAGATCGCTGAGCGATTAGCCTCTCCGGCTCGTTAAAGTCATCGGAAGTGCTATCCCTCCTCTAGATTTTAATCTTTTTGGACTTGAGGGATTATTACACAAAGATCGAGTGTCTGTCTTGTTCGGCTCGCTAAAATTACCAAACATTAATGCCTTTCGTATTATTTTACGCTTTTTCAGACTTAAGGGATTATATGATGAAAAAGAATCTTTGGAGTTTTCTTTCCGTCCCTTTCAGACACTCTAAAATTGAAAAGGACTAAGTTATCTTTGTCGTTAAACTCGTTAAAACCGAATAGCGACAAACTCGTCCAAATGGATGAGAATGAGTTTCATTGTCGCTAGGCTCATTAAAATATAGCGACAGGTTCGCGCGAAGGGCGAATTATAGAACAAGCATATGTTATCCTCCTCAAGCTTGACAAAAATAAAGAGCTACTGGTGAGCAATGACTGGGGAGAATTGGGAAGAAAAATTGAAAAAACTTTATTGGTAGCAGGTCGCTCTTGAACATGATACCTTCTCTCTGCATCCGAGTCGACTTAGGTTGTTCCACTCACTGGTGATATCACCATTAGTCCATCACACCATCCATCTTTGGGGTTAACGCTACCAATCCATCGTCAGTGTCACTGATATGTTCAAGAGAAGTCATTCAGAGACTTCACCTGTGTTTCACCCGCTGCAATACATTCATGCTCCATTATTTCATGACCGCCACCCTGAACACTGTTTCATCAGATCATTTTCACCTCCAAAATCATTTGCTTCGTTCCATGTCATAGATGTGCGATTCATCAAGGCCCTCCTATGATGGGTCACTTCTTGTCGACATCAGCTCATTATCCAAGAAGTCGACCTAGGAACAACCCTTTCAGTACTTTGAAGCTTGCATGCCTCAATGGCGAGTTTCTCACTTTTGGTGACAGGTTTACATTAATGGCCTTCACCCGAGAGATTTTGCGTGGTGTTTGATGCCAAGTCCTTTTTCACAATGCCCGAATTGTACTGTAGTACCTTGAGGGTCATTGTCATTAGTGGTGATTCCTCTTGCTCCTGTTAACAACTTACATCATTGGCTAGTAATCAGGCGATGTCTTTCCATGTTCAACTCCAGAACATTTTTCACATGGATTGACTTGTACTTTGAGTGAAGATTGAACAAGTTTTGAAGACCCCGGATCTAGTTTCATCCATCCGAGTTGCGATATATTCAGGAATATAAAGACATCAAATGTACATCATTTCCAAACAGATGATCATCCAAATCAAAGGATGATGAGTTCGAATCATCACTCTGCTACACAAACGATTGTCTATCCTATGCACATGAAAATGAATTTATAAAGCTGAGCATGGGAATGCCCACCTCAGCTAGATCATGAAAAATATTATGAAGATAATGTATTGTATTGTATCTTATTATAGGTCAGCTCCCATCTCGAAAAAATTTTGGATCCTCATGGTAAAGCATTTCACCCAACATGAAAAGATTGACGACCTCATGCTTTAGGGGGAAACTGTTATAGACATTTTTGGGCACTGCAACCCCAATCATAAATATCCATAAACTGAGGGCTCCTAAGTCCCTAAAAGTGTTGCTTCACTATTTAAAGGAACAAGGTCAATTGATTACATCATCTCCTAGAAGTTCTCCACTAACAACTGCTCAGAAATGGTCAAAACTGGACCATATTGAATACCCAGTGTAGAGGGTGTGATGCATATTACCTTCCCAATGTAAAGGGTGCAATGCACACTGAATGTCCCGTCTGTAAGGTGCGATGGGCGAGAATGGACAAATGGTAGAGACAGTTTGCGAGATGGAAGAACATGGAATCTTCCAGAAACTTACCCTCTGACGCCTCTTTGTTTTTGACTAGGGATGAATAAGAGATCATAAGTCTCCAAGTGGAATCAAGAACTATCAGAGAGAGCACACTAATCAAAACCCCAGAAGATGACTCACCCCCCTACAATCATCTATATATGGATCCCTCACCCCCTACAATCTTGTATCTTGTAGAGAAGTGTTGTTAGTTTTCTGGAGAAGCTTCATAGTGTTGGATGATCTAAGCTTTACTTGAGGTGAAGAAGGGATTTCTTGCTGGAGGATGATGCTGGGTCAGAACTATTGGTTGTAATCCTCTTTCTATTCTTGATATTAATAAAGCTATTCAAGTTTTCCTCCATATTCTTGTATGTTTGATTATATTTGCATTTGTATGGTTAATACATATCTGGTCCTGTGTTATTTATGAATATAGATCTCCGTTCTTCAATAGTAGTATGCTACTTTGATTCCATAGGTGCTCTTTGAAGCTGGGTAGATGAAGAAGAAGTGGCAAAGATCTATCAGGAAGGTGAGGAATCAAGTAAGGAACCAAGCACAAGACTAAGGTTGGTGTCCTTTGTTCCACTCTTATCTATTTTCATAAAGGAAAATGAAAGTAGTCTTTACTTGTTTGTTTCTAAGACTGGTAGCTATCTTAGAAACAAACAAGTAAAGACTACTTTCATTTTCCTTTATGAAAATAGATAAGAGTGAAACAAAGGACACCAACCTTAGTCTTGCGCTTGATTCCTTACTTGATTCCTCTCCTTCATGATAGATCTTTGCTGCTTCTTCTTCATCTGCCTAGCTTCAAAGAGCACCTGTGGAATCAAAGCAGGATACTACTATCGAAGAACTGAGAGCTATATTCATAAATAACATAAGACCAAATATGTATTAACCATACAAATGCATATATAACCAAACATACAAGAATATGGAGGAAAACTTGAATAGCTTTTTAGTATCAAGAATAGAAAGAGGATTACAACCAATAGTTCTGACCCAGCATCATCCTCTAGCAAGAAAGCCCTTCTTCACCTCAGGTAAAGCTTAGATCACCCAACACTATGAAGTTTCACCAGAAAACCAACAACACTTCTCTACAAGATACAAGATTCCAGCCTATGGATCTTTGAGATGAGGGATCCATATATAGATGATTGTAGGGGGGTGAGTCCTCTTCTGGGGTTTTGATTAGTGTCTTCTCTCTAATAGTTCTTGATTCCACTTGGAGACTAATGATCTCTTACTCATCCTAGTCAAAAATAGAGAGGCAAGTGTCAGAGGGGAAGTTTCTGGAAGATTCCATGATCTTCCACCTCGCAAACTGTCTTTGCCATTTGTCCATTCTCGCCCATCGCACCCTATAGAGGGGCAATTCATTATGCATTGCACCCTTTACACTAGGAAGGTGATATGCATCGCACCCTCTGCACTGGGTATTCAGTATGGTCCAGTTTTGACCATTTCTGAGCAGATTTTAGTGGAGAACTTCTGGGAGATGATGTAATCAACTGATCTTGTTCCTTTAGGTAGTGAAGCAACACTTTTAGGGACTTAGGAGCCCTCAGTTTATGGACATTTATGATTGGGGTTGCAGTGCCCAAAAATGTGTATAACAGTTGCCCCCTAAAGCATGAGGTTGTTAATCTTTTGATGTCAGGTGGAATGCTTTATCATGAGGATCCAAAGTTTTTTCGAGCTAGGAGGCGACCTGTAATAAGATATAGTACAATACATTATCTTCATAATATTTTTCATGATCTAGCTGAGGTGAGAATTCCCATGCTCAGCCTTATAAATTCATTTTCATGTACATAGGACAGACAATTGTCTGTGTAGCAGACTGATGATTCGAACTCATAATCCTTTGATTTGGATGATCATCTGTTTGGCAATGATATACATTTGATGTCTTTATATTCCTAAATATATTTCAGTCCGGATGGATGAAAATAGATCTAGGGTCTTCAAAACTCATTCAATCTTCACTCAGAGTACAAGTCGATCCATGTGAAAAATGTTCTGGAGTCGAACATGGAAAGACATCGCCTAATTACCAGCCAATGATGTAAGTTGTTAACAGGCGCGAGACGAATCACCAATAATGAAAATGACCCTCAAGGTACAATAGTACAATTAACGCAGTGTGAAAAAGGACTTGGCATCGAACACCACGCAAAATCTCTCGGTCGAAGGCCATTAATGTAAACCTGTCACCGAAAGTGAGAAACTCGCCATTGAGGCATGCAAGCTTCAAAGTACTGAAAGGGTTGTTCCTAGGTCGACTTCTTGGATAATGAGCTGATGTCGACAAGAAGTGACCCGTCGTAGGAGGGCCTTAATGAATCCCACATCTACAACACGGAATGAAGCAAATGATTTTGGAGGTGAAAATGATCTGATGATACAGGGTTCAGGTTAGCAGTCATGAAAGAATGGAGCGTGAATGTATTGCAGTAGGTGAGACACAGGTGAATTCTCTGAATGACTTCTCTTGAACATATCGGCGACACTGATGATGGATTGGTAGCATTAACCCCAAATATGGATGGTGTGACGGACCAATGGTGATATGACCAGTGAACAGAACAACCCAAGCCGACTTGGATGCGGAGAGAAAGTGTCATGTTCAAGAGCGACTTGCTACCAATAAAGTTTTTCAAGTTTTCTTCCCAATTTTCCCCAGTCATTTCTGATCAATGCCTCTTTATTTTCGTCAAGCTTGAGTAGGCTAACATATGCTTGTTCTATAATTCACCCTCCGGGCAAACCTGTCGCTATATTTTAATGAGCCTAGCAACAATGAAACTCATTCTTGTCCATTTGGATGAGTTTGTCGCTATTCGGTTTTAACAAGTTCAACGACAAAGATAACTCGGTCCTTTTTAATTTTAGAGAGAATGAAAGGGACGGAAAGAAAACTCCAAAGATTATTTTTCGTCATATAATCCCTTAAGTCTGAAAAAGTATGAAATAATATGAAAGGGATGAATGTTCAGTAATTTTAGCAAGCCGAACAAGACAAGCGCTCGATATTTTTGTGTAATAATCCCTCAAGTCCAAAAAGATTAAAATCTAGAGGAGGGATAGCACTTCCAATGACTTTAACGAGCCAGAGAGGCCAATCACTCAGCAATATTTTCATATTTTATGAGTCAGTTGAAAAGAGCTTAAAGGATACTCATTTTCGAGGAACAAGTGATGATTTCGGGTAGCGGTTGATTCCAGGTAAGGTTTGGAATTTTCCAATCACGACAGTGTCACAAGGATGGCTAATAGAATGACTCTTCGCAGATGTTCCTCAAAAGGGTAAACAATCAAATGGAGGTGAATGATCGGCTAAAAATAGAGTGGAGGTGATGATGAGAACATGACTAAGGCTCAAAAGCTGATGATAATGCATTCACAATGGTTATTTACCAGAAAATTGGTTCATTGTTTAATGAGCTTAAACTCTAAGGGAAACATTTGCTCATTGCTTATGTTTATTTTTTAACGATTTTGAATTTCGCGTTAAAACTAGTCGTGCCAGTCATATAATAAGGATATCGCATCTAAGATGCCATTTTTTATGGGGCTTGCACCTTTTAAAGCTTTTCCTCGGTGCCTCTTGCATGCAAGCTAGGAACGACCAACTATACCCCTCTACTTAACTACCAAGATCACTACCAAGGCTAGGTAGGAAACTTTTACCTTTACTCTATCGGTGCCATGGTGGCCCCTGCGAAGATGAACGGTCAATTCAACCACTCACCCGAACTAGGCGGTTGAAGTCGGCAGAATCATAGAGCTAACATTAGCTGGTCATTTCTCGCTTGCTTACAAAAGGTTTGGATGTCCCCAAGTATAGTGAAAAATTTCTAGGTTACCATATGAAAGCTCTCCATCTGCATTGTAGACAAAATGCTTCCTTGGCGATGTCTACCGAAATAGACAAAGGTGAGTGGCATAGTCGCTTCCACTCACATAACTTTGACAAGGGAATCTTATTCCAGTCTAACTCCCTTTTCTTGCAAGGATGGGTGTTGGACTAGTCATCTTCCTCTGTGGAAACCTACTCTATACCCAAAGTTTTCCTGCCGAAACAGACCAGGGTGCATGCCCCCTGGATTTCAGTCATATCCTCCTGAATCACTCGTGCTCATCAGGTGGACAGACTGGAGATCGATGAGACATTCCTTATGTGAAAAGACCATTTAGGGATGGCATTTGACTATTTTCTATGTGTGAACCGGGGAATGACAGTTGGTCTACGAGCTT
Organism: Pinus taeda; assembly: GCA_000404065.3. NCBI lineage: Eukaryota > Viridiplantae > Streptophyta > Pinopsida > Pinales > Pinaceae > Pinus > Pinus taeda. The sequence continues at coordinate 11,365 of APFE031365022.1, forward strand.
GACCATTCTGCCTTCATGCGGAAAACACATTACTCTAAAGAGTGAGGAGACGATGACTCCCATGCAATAAATATAGTCACGCCCAAGGAATAGATTATAATCCAGGGGTCCTTCGACTACCATCACGTTCATGTGAACGGTTTTCCTTCTCAAAGCAATGGGCACATTGTGAAGGATCCCTAACGGTCGACTGGTTCCTTTGTCAAAGCCTGTAAGATTTCTCATTTCAAGCAAAAGTGATGGCGAACCAATCACTTTCCAGGCTTTGAGGAAAGGATACTCACAGAAGCCCCTTCATCTATGATGGTACTAGCCATGACCATTTTGTAATCTTGTACAATGATTTGGAATGGTACACTAGCTAGTAAATGGGGTCTGCCTAGTAGGTTCCGGTTGAAGGAAATGACTAGGTTGCTTGGAGGTGGGACCGAATAGACGACCGGATATGACTTTGATGAACTTCCTTCCTGCGGTAAAGGAACGGTTAGACTGCCCCCAAGTTCATCGGAGTCTGTGTTTATGAAAAGAATTTGAATGATGTCATTCTCTTTCTCCTCAGTGACGGTATCATTCGATGATGGACATTTTGAAGGCAAGACCAGGTCAATTTTTGCCTTGACCTTTTGATTTTCATCTGGTATGGATTCAGAGGGTTTATTTTCAATGATAGACGTTTCAGCCGACCATAATGGCATGCCAGTTGGATTTTCAACTAGTGGTGGACTTGGCAAGAGTTTCTTATATCCAAGGGGGAGCCGTAGTGGTGAAGCAGGAAGGTCATCCAAAACTCTTTTAGCTTCGTCTAAGAATGGACAACGGTGGACGGTGTGATCGCCTTCACACAATTTACAAGGAAATTTGCGATTCCTTTTCTGTCCAAATACTTCACTTTCACTTGTTGATGGTGTGCTTTCACATGATCATCAGAGGTTGACGACACCAGATTGTGAAAATGAGGAGAACAATCCCTTAAGATCCAAGGGATGGAAGGACAATCTCGATGATAGTGGTCTCCTTTTCAAATGACACATGGATATTTAGGTTTAGATGGTGTGTTGTGAGGATTTTCACTAGATGATTCCTGGTTGACCCTGTTACACAGTAAAATGTCACTGTCACCTTGTCAGTCTCCCTACTGTGTCATAAAATCACATTCACTAAGCTCATGCTCTCTGAAATGGCTAAAAACCCTCTTTGCCTAAGTTTATTGGATCATCGCGACTGTTCCTAAAATAACCACGCTGACTGACGGATGATAATGTAACTGGTGCACTGCCAGCATGGAAGCACACGTGTTTTCCGCGCTGGTCGAATTTCATAAACAGCGCGCCCTCCGCTTGTATCACTACGCGCTGACCAGACCTCTTCTATAATTGAGTTGCAATGCCAGCACGCTAGCCCAGTTTTGCACCCGCGCTGATCCTGTTTAGGCGAGTTTGCTCTAATAGCCAACCTTCCAGATGACTCCAGACTTGGCTGTTAGCTTTGTAAAGGTCGCCATCCTTTCTCTGGCATGTCTGTTCGCCTGGTCACCAACTTTTCTTGGGGGAAAGCTCATCCTTTAACTATTCATGGAGACTCCTTCTCCTTTATAAGCCTCCACCATGGCCATGAGCAGCTAGTTTGGAACATATAGACTTTGATAGAGGAATTCTTAGTGCATTAGTGCTGCTCTTTGTAGGCATTTGGTGTGTTGTGTGAGGATTGTTATAGAGCTTGAGGAAGGTTATGAGTTTGTAGCCTTGTATGTGAGAGAGAGACCTCTTTGACTTGGGAGATCTATTTCAAAGGTGAATGCTTGGGAGACATGCTAGCTAGACCCTCTAGAGAAGGACTCAGCGTCGGGACTTCGGTTGTACCTTACTCTATTTTCTTATTAATAAAGATAGATGACTACTGTTATGGTTCCATTCCCATTTGTCTTATGAATGATTAATGTGAATTACATCTTTCCGACTGATGTATAGTTTGGTTTTTAGTAGATTTTACGCATTGGTTTGTTCTCTCTTTGCTTGTGCAGGTGTCCGCCCGCGAAGATAGTGGAGGACTGTGATCGGCTGGAGCGAAGGAGCGAGAGGACCATCTCTTCGTCAAACATAGCGTTGGAATCCAAGTAGGTGTTCTTTACCCACTTGTTAAACACAACTAGGAACTTGCAGAGTAGCATTGACTGATTGTTTCTAGACCCCTTTTGGGCTAGTAGGGATCACCTCTATCCGTAGAGGGGATTTACCTCTCCAACAATTTGGCGACTCTGCTGGGGACCTTGCTTGTCTCTTTGTAGTTCATCCTTGTTTTTTGATTTGGTTATTGCTTTCCTTGTCAAAGATTGGGGATTGGTTTGCTGTTGATTGGTTTCCTGGTTCGTCCTAGGAACTGCTTCAATTGTCTCGAAAGCCTGTTGCCTTGGTTTGGGGATTTTTGGTTCAATTTTGTTTGTTTTAGCCTTAGTGCGTTTTATTTCAGAACAATTGCGCTGACATCGCACAGTTACTTCTTTGTTTTCCCTGTCATCGCGTTTATACATTTAACAATCGCGCTGACCCTGTTTTCGGGCCAGCGCCCTTTATCCGTGTCCTTCCGCGCTGACAGCGCAAAGTTGCTACAGGCGTTTCTTTGTCATCGCTTTGTTGCTGAGGGGTCACCCGCGTTGATCCTGTAAAATTCTTTTTTGTCCAAATTGGCTTCCTAAACCTCTTGGTTTGGTTGTCCCCTGCTTTTTCCACTTGGCTTTTGACTTGTTTTATTTTGTCTGAGTTGTGACATGCTTGCTTGCGAAGCCTTGTTCCATGAGCGTTCGTTTGTTGCTTGTTTTCAGTTTTTTGCAAAGCCTTCCTTTTTGCTTTCGTTGCTTGGTTTTCATTTTGTCTTCACTTTTACGATTACTGAAGTGTGTCGAATCGTCGCTTGTATGGTTTTGAACTCTTATCCTTCGGGTGTTCGCTTTTCTCCATTGATTTCACAGTCAAACCCTAGGGCATCTAGTGTCCGTGTGTGTCAAGCCTCCCGTTCGGGACCTTGTGTTCTTGGTTGGCCAGCCAACTTCGTTCTTGTTTTCACATTCGTTCAGTGATTGTTGAAAGTGTTTGATTGTGTTCCAAGTGATTTGCTTTCCTCCTTTGAATTCCTTGGTGTCTTGTTGAGCTTAGATCACGTAGCTCATAAACCCTTGTTTTCCTTTGATTTGGGAAACTGGTTTTAGTGCCTTGGGAATTGTCTTGTGTTGGCATTGAGTGATTTTAGTTTTTCACTTAGTGTTGCTATCTCTCTAATTCATTTTAAAAGCACTTTTATGTCATTGAAAAGAAAAGCAAACTAGTATCTTTTGCATTTAATAGTTGAAAGGAAAAGAACATTTCGTTGTTTCGTGCTTTCAAAAGAAAAGTTTCATTTCCTTACTGTTAGTTGCATTAGGTTGTGTGATTGCTTGAATTCATTTTGTTTGATTGAAAGATTCTTAACCCTCTCATAGTTAGAATTCATCGAACAAAATGATGTTCTTTGGCATATAGTTGCATTTAAGTGTTTTTGAGAGATAATACGGTAGGACCTGAAACTAAAACTTAATTCAAAGATCAACCGTAAAATTAACCAAATTTATCTAAAAACACATTGGAACTTAATGCAAATATCTAGAGGTCTAGGCTAAAGACGTGTTCCGGCGTCTTTAAACCTGGTAGCTTACCGTTGAGTGGTTGGGTGATTCCTCCACGGTGAAACGATAAGTGCTAGTACGGATTGGGCTCCCATGTACCATGCGTATATATGGGAAACTCCATTAGGCTTTGATCCTTTATCCAAAGGAAGCCGAGTCTGCCGCCTTGTGAAACGTAATGCACCGAACACAGCATTCGGAAAGATTGACGCAGTACGTAAAGTCCTTGTTCTCATATGATTGCAAGGTTATATAACAGTTTTGCGGGTGCCTGGTAACCTTTTTACTAGAATCTCCAGAGTGTCACTTTTGATCCTATTTCATACTCTCTAAAGAAAAGGTGTAAGTGAGCGTCTTGGTCACTTCGTGCTCAATTAAACATTCGAAGTAGATAGAGTCATCTTTTCGTCCTTTTCTCGACTCTCGAAACATGAAAAGGTCAAGTTCAGTTCCTGTGTCTTAAAATTCATTTGGCCACGATAACATTACCCGGTTAGATCTTGTGTGCGTTTAGTTTTGAGTAGGTTTTACCGTTAGCTTATTTAGGGTCTTTGTTTGGTCATCCTGGCGGATCCATCAACTCCGTCCTCGATCCCAAGTGAAGAAGAGTTCCCATCTTTTGCTGCCCCTGAAACTCCGGTCTGTGACGCTCTTCCCATTGTCCTGAGCATCCAGCCGTTGAATTCTCGAGCTCCAGAGGACGATTTCTACGAGTTCTTTTACAACCCTATTTGGGAGCCCTCTTACGAGGATTGCCCTGCCACTCCTGTTGGTACTCCATCTCCGATGGCTTCATCCGATATGGGTGACGCTTCTCCAGTGTCTAGTGGCCCATCCGTTATGTCAAGTATAGATTCTCCCATTCTAGCAACATCCCCCATCATCTCTACACCCTACACCGTTACGTCTTCGGGTGTCACGGTGCCAGGGCGTTACAGGTCATTGTGGGATGCTATGAACTCGGCAGTTTCCTCTTCCGTTTGGGGTTAAAACATCGTCCCTACCACAGGACCGTTTGTTTCCCAAGCCCCTCATTTTGCTATTACAACAGTCCCCACCAACCCAACCGTTTGTGTCGTGGCGTCAACTCCAGTTGTTAGTGCGGTCACAGCTTCATCTGCTGTCACTTCTGCCGCGGGCCCATCTCGAGGTCCAACGCAGAGTGG
>APFE031365024.1:3914-18301 GCA_000404065.3 Pinus taeda
TGCGACAAGAGCTAGTACTTGTGCATATAGCACCGTCGCTTCCAAGTTTGTACGAACAACCGGGTTGATAAAATGAGAGACAGGAAGCCTCAGGAGTTGTAGCATTATTGCTACAATACTGGAGCTCACCACTCTGTAGGCCAGGTGTAGAGCCTCTAACCTACACCTCATCATTCACTATTATCTATTGTTTTTCATCACCTATCTCTCTCTTTCACCTCATTTTCCCTTTTAAACCACCCAGATCATTACATTAGATGTCATTAAGCATGATCAAGTGAACTTTGCTAATGTGTGACTGTTTTGTTTAGATTTTGACATATTTACAGGCATTCCACAGCTCTCTGCCGATTCCGCAGCTATCTGATGATTCCGCAGCCATCTGGAGATTCTGCAGCCTTTTTGTTGTTCTCAAGGTTCCACGTGCCATTTTGCCAAACGATCCACATGGGTACTTAGGTATCAAGGTGCTCGAGGTTCCTGTGCCATTTGTTCAATTATCCACGTCATCCATACCTCCGGTCAAACAGGGGCAAGATCCGGTCAACGAAGGTAGCTCAACGGTGATGCGTAAGTTGTTTGGTCAAGTCAGCTCAGACGGTGGCTTGTCCGTGTTTCGCAGGACGTGGGGAACATAATCCAACTTTGGATTCAATCCCCATGACGACCAGGACCTCCATCTCACCCACGCAGGCTCATGACGTGTTAATTCAGTTTTAATTACACATGACAGTTTGTTATTTTCCGTTTTTAGCAGCACGCATAGGCTATCCTTCAGATGCCTATAAATACTTGCGTCTGCGTACGCTTAAAGAGACTTTTACTTGCTGTATGTTGTGAACTTGTTGTAATTTTTGAGCATTCCTAAAACTCTGTTTTTATAGTGCTGTTCTAGCACTCTTAACTGTGAATTTCTGCATATGGAGTAATAGAACCAGTGCTGTTTTGGAGCTTTCAACACTTTGAGTCTTTCTTGGGTTATGTGAATGGAGGGCCCCTGTTCATACTAGCCTTGTATAGTATTTTCATGTTCATCATTTTCTTTTCTTGATCTATGTACAGCATAATTCACTTCATTTTAATTCGTTTTGGATCTTTTCTTTAAGCTGATCAGCATTGCTCTTTTGCAGGTTTTTGACCCGGGATTATTTGTGTGTTTATGTGTTTGCTTTGCATCTAGTGGTAGTTTCAGTTGACAGATTTAGAGTTGCTGCTCCTTACTTTATTTCCATAGCTAGTTTTTAGTTTTAATTTTCAAAACTGTCTGCTAATATATGAAATGAATGGTCTCTTACTATAAATTGTTTATCTCTTAGAGATCAGAATACTAATCACTTGCAGCTGGCTTTGGGTGCTTTCTAGACTAATCCTTAGCTACTCTCTAATCGTGCTTTACACAGTACTATGTGATATAGGCAGAGAGTTAGAAAGAGCAAAATATTATCACTAGTCTTTTAAGTAGATTTTCTCATTTTTATCAGTTATTAGACTTACTTTTAGCTACTTCTTAATCGTGTCTTACACAGTACTATGTGTTAGAGGCAGAGAGTTAGGAAGAGATAAACATTATCATTGGTCTTTTAAGTGATTTTCTTATTTTTGCAGCAGCATGAATGGTGTCTATTACCATTAGAGAGTGGTTCTTTGCTTTCAGTTATTTTAATTCATTTCCTTCAAAGTCTTCCTTTTTCAGCAATTAGTTAGGAATCACTAATCACACACCCTCACTCATTTAGAATTCACTCCACACACACCATCACTCATTTGTTTATAAATACATCATTTCATCTTAGGAAGATAAAAATAATCACAAACAACACCCCCAAACGACAAAAAGCTTTAAGAGGTTGCTTAAGTACATATAGTACACCTTCACTTCATCAGCTTACGAGCCCCGGGTTGACAATTAATGATATCAATTTAGGAATACTAAATTGACCAAACAGTAGTGATGTAGAGAGTTGTAAGCACAAGCAAGTTGAGATAGTCAATGACTCTTTCAAGAGTAAGAGGTAAACAATTGGACCTTATGATCACACCCATGTTTAGTCTTCTAAGTTTTTAAGCTCTATGACTCCCAAAAAGGCCAACTATTTCATTGTAGTCAGGACAACATGTCTTTTAGTCCTCTTTACAACTTTATGTCCAAGAGCAAATGGGGTACTCTTATAATGCTAATATTATGACAACCAATGTGACGATTTGGGATTGCATCTATGAAATAATGTTGAAGGAATCCATGTAGCCTTCTATAAATATACTACAACTAGGATTTTCTATGTATTTTATGAAATTCATGTTTGCATTCTCTATTTTTGCATGAATCGAATTTGAGGGCACTAGAAGAGGGGAAGATTGTGCACAATCACATGATTATAAATGGGTTTTATGCCCAAACTTTTATTGAATAATAAAATCATTGACATGTGTGATAAATGTGTATGCATTTAGGAAGAACATTAAGTGTTTGACAAGATTTTTCTTCTTGGAACTATTTAATTAGTTGGCTTCCTAGGAGGTCTTGGAGAAAAAGTAATTTATTTCTTTGTGTATATGAAATATGAAAGGATAACAATGAATATGAGCACTTTTAAAGGAGTTATTTTAGCATGCTACTGATAGAGTTTAGTGGATTGGAGTATTGGGTCTTGTGAAACAGTGGGGAAAGAATGTTAGAGGCATATTGCAAAGCTTTTAAACTTTTAGATGTGTCTCCTAAACATAAATCTCTTCTTCATGGAACATATCATATCTTGCCAAAGATATTATTTTCACAAGAGAGCACAAAAAATATACAATTTTTCCATAAAACTTGCCCATAATTTCATTTACATGTATTCCAAAAGTTATTCATCTATGATGTTTCATGTCCATCATGTTTTTACTAACAAAACATCACATCACCTCAATTTTGCTTTCTTGATGTATTATAAGGTTTCCAAGAATTTTCCATATCTATGATATATTGCATTGCTAGAAACGTTATCTTTGTGTGCTACATCTCATCACTATAATTTTCCTTTATAACACCTTTCAAAAAACGCTTCTTTGCACCACTTAGCATTCAATTTTTTTTCCCTTGTTAAGCATTAGATGACAATGAAGATATTTTTGTTGTGACACACTACATCTCTTTAAAAATATTTGCTTCACTACATTTTGCATGAACCAAACACTTTTCTCCTTTGTGGTGTGCTATACACATGGATATTTTCCACATGATAAAACACCCTCTTAATAAAAAAGTGTTTCCATGCAATAGCATTGTAGTAACACATTTCATTCTCCTAAGCCTTTATCTCCACAATGAACTCTTCATTTCATATTGCACAAAATATCTTTTTCATGTAATATGGTGCATTTTACCCACAATTTGGAAATGGTGCAACACATATTATATTGAATCTTTCATCATGACACACAATGTTTCACACTAAAAAATAATTTTATCAATAAGTATTGCATCCTATATTTTTCAAACTTTGCTTCATTGTTGCAAATGAAAAAATCCTAAAGTTTTCATGATACAATCAACTAATCTAATACAATCAAGTAATCTATAATATTAATTGTGTAATCATGTTATATTTTGAAATTTTTGGCCATAATGTGGGGAAATTGCTTTGCCCAAATCTTCAATTTTGTTATTTAAAATGGGTTTTTGACTACATACATGGATTCAACACCTTAAAAACCCCTTTAAAACAATCTGATTGTGGAGAGTTTACAACTAAAACTTGTAATTCCAATAAATCCTTATAAAATTATAAACAAATTAAAGAAAAAAATATACCACAAAAATTTTAAAAGAATAAAGTAAATATACTACTACATCCATAATATATACCACCAATAAACTTTTGATCTTTTATGTGGTTACTTTTCGATTTACATATCACATTAAACATAGAGAAAATAGACTATTACATCCATAATATATACCACCAATAAACTTTTTGATATTTCACCTGGTTATTTTTCGATTTACCTATCACATTTAATGTTGCGATGATTCTACATATTAAAATGATATGGATTGTGTAAAATGAATCCAGTTCTCTATATTAATTTTTTGTTTTAAAATATGTGTACCTCATTGGCACAATATATCAATGGTCAACTCTAGATTGCAATAAAAATTATTACGATATTATTATAATTATTATTATATTATTATTATTATGATCTATGCAATAATAATGATTATACTATTAACATATTCATGTATTGATATTAATGTATTTATGCTTTAAAAATTATTTATTGTTTATAATGTAGTGATATAAATGTGTTATTATTAATGCATTGATGACTTATTATGTTTTAATGTTTTATAGTGTATTATTATTAATGTATTCATATTAATTTTTTTTACAAATGGTTTACAATGTGGTTCTTATATTGATTATGACTTATATTTATTATTATTATTTTCTATTATATCATTATTTGCATTTATAATATTGATGCCATGGATTTAGGGATTAGGGGTTTTACATTATTGAATATGACATATATTCTCTCATTTTCAAAACCAATCATCATGAGCGTTTTCGAACATTGCATTATACGAAGATTGTATTCAAATGAAAACCATAATCAACCATGGTGAATCATGGTCAACCATGGTCCAATGCCACATTGTAACAAATATTGTCTCAATATGAAAATTAACAATGGTTAAGCATGGGCATTGATATTTATATTTCGATTTATAATATTTATCATGGGGTTTAAACAGCTTGGGTTTATAATATTAATCCATTGGGGTTAAAATATCAATCCAATTTGTTTTTAATATTGATCCTGTCCATTTTTTAATCCCTTAGGTTTATAATATTTTTCTCTTAGCTTTATAATATTAAACGCTTGGGTTTTTTGTTCTTTGAGTTTATAATATTAATAATTCCTTTGGTTTATCATTTTATCCCTTGGGTATATTAATCCCTTGACTTTAAAATATTAATTTTTAGGTTTTATTAATCATTCAGATTTTTAATATTAGTTTGTTGGGTTTATTTATTCCTTCCGTTTATTGATTGCTTGGATTTATTAATCATTTGTTTTTATAATATTAATGACTTCCGTTTATAATATTAATAATGCATTGGGTTTATTCATCCATTGTATTTATAATATTAATAATGCCTTGGATTTATAATAATAATAATCTCATCAATATATTAAACCCCGACATTAAGGGTTTAATCCGTTGGGTTTATAATGTTTATCCCTTTAGTTTATTTATTCTCTTGGTTTATAATACTAACAATCTCTAAGGTTTATTGATCGCTTGGGTTTATAATATTAATAATCATGCGATTTTATCAATCCTTCATTTCTAGAATATTAATTCCTAGGCTTTATTAATCTTTTGTGTTTGTAATATCAATCCCTTGTGCTTCTTGATCCCTTAGATTTTTAATATTTATCCCTTGGGTTCACTAATTCTTTGGGTTTATAATATTAAACTGTTGGGTTTATTAGTTCCTTAGGTTTATAATATTAATAATCCCTTTGGTTTATTAATCCCTTGAGTTTAAAATATTAATTCTTAAGGTTTATTAATCTCTTTGATTTTTATATTAGTTTGTTGGGTTTATTGATTCCTCGGGTTTATTAATCACTTGGATTTATTAATCCTTTTTATTTATAATATTATTTTGTTGGGTTTATTGTTTCCCTTGGGTTTACTATTTCCTTGGGTTTATAATATTAAATGCTTAGTTATATTTGTTCTTTGATTTTATAACATTAATAGTTTCTTGGGTTTATCATTTAATCCGTTGGGTTTATTAATCCCCAATATTAAGGTTTAAAGAATAGTCCTAAGGTTTAATATTAATCCCTTAGGTTTACAATGTTTGTCCCTTTAGTTTATTAACCTGTTGGGTTTATAATATTAACAATCCCTAGGGTTTATTGATCCATTGGGTTTATAATATTCATAGTCATGTTGGTTTATCAATCCTTTGGGTTTAAAATATTAATTCCTAAGATTTATTAATTCCTTCTATTTTTAAAATTGATCGCTTGCAATTTTTCATCCCTTGGGTTTCTAATATTTTCCCCTTGGGATTACTAATTCCTTGGGTTTATAATATCAAATGATTGGGTTTTTTCATTTTTCAAGTTTATAATATTAATAATTCCTTTGGTTTATCATTTCATCCCTTGGTTTTATTAATCCCTTGAGCTTAAAATATTAATTCTTAAGGTTTATTAATCGTTTGGGTTTTTAATATTAGTTTGTTGGGTTTATTGATTCCTTGGGTATATTGATCCATTGCATTTATCAATCATTTGTTTTTATAAGATTAATGCCATGGGTTTGTAATAATAATAATGACTTGGATTTATATATGTCTTGTATTTATAATATTGATAATCCCTTGGTTTTGTCCAACTATTTATGATTATGTCAATATCACAATAGATTAATCTAGTATGGAAATCAACCATGGTCAAGCATGGTCAACCGTGTTTATTTTATGGTTTATAATAGTCATTCTAGGGTTTATATGTGTTGGGTTTATAATTTTTATCCCTTAGATTTAGTATTCCCTTGGGTTTATAATATCAATCCCTTTGGTTTATTGATCTAAGGGTTCATATTCCTAGGGTTTAATATTATTCAAAAATGGTCAATATTAAATGTAATGATCCCAAATAGGAATAAAAGTGATAACAAGAAAATAATATATGCAACAAATTACAAAAACATAATATTTTGCAAACGCACATATAAAAGTCGCAAATGGAGAACCTTTGAGCCATTTTATTTAATTTCTGCAAACCAAATACAATAGATGATGGAATGGTGCACCTCATCTTTTCACAATGGATAAGCAAGACTAAATCCAGGTAGGAATATGGCTGAGGTGAAGGCCACCCAGTTGCTACACCAATCTGTGTTGCGCTACCTATAAAACTATTACTTTACTGAAGTTTAAATGGCTCGAAAGTGAACTAAAATTGCCGAGAAATTTATATTCTTTTAACCCCAAACTCTTTGGACAAAACCAAGAAAAATACAGAAGGGATTTTAGCTGGTTTTGACTTTTGATTTTCGACCCCCTTGGAGCCTCCCCTCAACTGTAGATACAAAACTTAGCTTGTTGGAAACTGTTATCACTTAAAACCATAGGTCACCTATGGTCAAAGATTCATATAAAAAAATTTTGGTTTAAGTCAATAGGTTTTTAGGTGTGTCACTTTGAAATTAGTTTTTCCAAAGGTATTGGTGTGAGTCCTTGTAAAAAAAACCGTTAGATACCATCTCTCATAGCATGTCTTGTCTTGATTGCATCATTCTGATTTTGCACAGTTTCGCAGCGCGATATGATTGGCTAGTTTAGTTGCGCAATCATTTTTCCACCTTTCCGCAGCATATCATTGAGCAGCCATTTCGTAGCGCGGTATGTCATTTCATAATTGCCTGTGCTACGAAATCGGGGATTCGGGGTTTTTCTGCAGCATATTTCCTTGAAATGTCAAATCTCGGGAGGTGAGTCATTAGAACCGTTCATATGTGTCAGTCGACGTCCTCTCCAAGTCATGATAGGATTCATTCCGCCATCAGATATAGGATCACACACATGTCAATTATTTCAATAAATCTTATGAGGTATGGTAGTGTAATTATGTTAATTCATGATGCAATAACGTGCCTGTTCTATGATGAGCATTTGAAAAAACACAAGAAAGCCCGAATTCTCATTTAAAAAGAGACTACTGCAAGCGAGCCTGCATTCCGAAGCCGAAGCTGTTGTGTAAATTGGATGTATTGATTAAGTTCTCTGTGTAAGAATTTTCTGAGCAAGATGGAGAAAAGAGAGCATAGATCCAGGAGATGTTTGAGAACCGAACCAGAAGGACTTGATCTCACGCTCAAAGATGAAGGTGTTGCACGAGCTTTCAAACAAGCTGGTTGCTGGAGGTTCTGTGAAAAATTGAAGGGCGGACACACAGAGGTAACTAAAGCCTTTGCACTAAATTTCAGTGGTTTGAATTCTAAGGCTGCATTACTAGAGTTCCCTGTGTCCCCGCAAGCTATTTCTACTGTCACCGAAATTCCAAGAAGTGGACAGGAATGGTTCAAGAACTATAAGTTTGACATGACTCCATGTAAGGAGTTTCTGAAGGAGCAATATGCAAACGAGGACCTTACTAAGGCGGTGCCCAGGAATTATATAAAAGAGCATTATGCTCTACTCCTCACAGCCATTCAGAAATACCTCACATGCGAGGGAAGGTACACTAAAGTTTACTCTTACCACTTCAAACTCTTGCTACATTTCACAGGGAAGGCGTCAATAGACATCCCTTTTTATTTATTTAGAAGTCTTGGAAAAATGTGCGACAAAGTTCAATACAAAAAGGATAATTATGAGACTTCTCTTTTCCATCATGGTTTAATTAAGTTACTGGTGTTAGATATCCTGCATAAAATCGGTAGGGATTGGGACTCTTTTATTTTCATGTCGGGTTTCCAAAGCAAAACATGTCTTACCCCTTTACCAGACAAGGAAAAAGAAAGAAACATTCAAGAGCCTACAGTGGCTGAGGTTAAGAAGGAGGTCGAAGACCGAAAGAAATCCAAAGATAAGACAAAGAAATCAGAAAAGCCTGTTGTCATAAAAGAGACACCCAAGCCATCCAAGGAGAAGAGCAAGCATCAGAAAGTTGCATCAAAGCCAAGTGGAGTTGCACAAGTAACAAGGGTCAAAACTAGAAGCCAGCTAAGCAGAGAAAAGGGAAAATCAGTAGCAGTAGAAGACAGCCCTATGTCAAAGGCTAGCCTAAAGGATTTGCTGGAAGCAATTGACTTTGAACAAACCACATCAATGCAGGTGGAGCCTATGCCAATTGATCTAACCCAATCCTCCCCTGACAGCTCCAAGAAATCAAAAGCCTCAAAAAGGCTAAGATTTGAGGAGGCTGGAAAAGAATTCATGGTCAAGCCTCGTAGGCCAATCACTAGGAGACAAACCCAAGCAGCGAAACAAGTCCAAAAAGATGAGGAAACTACCAAGGTAACAACAAAAGAAACCAGACCATTACCTAAGGCAGAAAAGGCAGAGAAAGTAGGGGAAACCAAAAGAATAATCTATACCAGAGGACAAGCCAAACAAGGAGGAAAGCAGATAGCTCAGGCAGAAAAGACAAAGGAGAGCAGAAAGAAAGATGTGAAGGAAAAAGCTCCTATGGTCAAGAAAGATAAAACCTCATCTACAAAGGAGAAATGGGAAGCAGCTGACAAAGAAATGGTTGATTTAGAAAAAACAGTATCAGAGATTGCAGCCATGGAGAATGAACTTGCAAAGCTAAAGGCTCAGCTAGGCAAGTTAGCTGCTAAATAAATTGAAATTGTTTAAAGGTCAAATGTTGCTCCAAGTTTTGTTTGTTTTTCTTAAGTTAATTAATTTTTGAGGCATGTATAAAAGGAAGGCAAATTAGTAATTTTGGAACCAAGAGTGAAGCTGTAACAGTCAAAATAATTGAAGAAATTCATTGAAGACTACGATTTTGCAAAGAACAGCAGTTTCGTAGCGCGCTACGAAACTGCTGTAGGTGACTGTTTTTAAAAGAAAATTCAAAAATGATGCAGAGGTCATCAAATTTTGTGAAGAAAGGCTTCGAGGATAGGAAGGAAATCATAAATGGTTGCCAAAGCCCTCAAAGTATGACAAATGTAAATCTTGTTGCATAAAGGTGAAACTTTTTTGTCTTTACTAAAGTTTTCATAAAGTATCTTTATGACCGGAAAATTAGGGTTTCTGGTAGAGTTACCAGAATTTTGAGTTGAACACCTGGCAGTGTCCATAAAGCGTCCAGATTATCAGTCATATGGTGTTATGCATGGTCATTAAGGTCATTATACAACTTCAAGCATGTTTTGTTGGAAAATAAACATGGATTAAAACAGGGACCGTGAAAACAGAGGATATATCTCCATCAAAGGCTGAGTCAGCAACACAGTTGGAATCCAAGGCAGCCAGTTCAGTGAATGCTCCTCAAATATATTTCAGCCACTACAGGAAAGGCACAGGTGTCAAAGATTAGGAGAGAATCATGCACACGAGGAGATGGTAGTAGAGTTTGATCAAAAATAGGACTCTATTGTATTAAAAGCACAATGCCTCTGTATTTAATAAGTTAGTTTAAATATGGATAAGGTAGTTAAATATAGATTTTCGAGCTCCCCTCATGCTGGAGGAGGAGACTCAAGATAGTTTAGTTTTGTTTCCTATATATAGGAAAAACTCTGATGTATCAAGGGTTGGAGATTTTTATCAAAAAGACAGAGTTTTCATATTGGTTGATGTAAAGTTTCTTTTCACAGTAATAGAAAGCATATTGTTTCTTCCCAAGATTCATCTTGTGTCTCAAATGTTCAGAATGTATGTGGTTTTGGTTCTATTCATCTTGTTTTACAGTTCACTAGACATGCAATCACTCTGAATTCATCATTGATGCTCAGACTTCCTGTGTATGTCTTGTTGAGTTGAAGTCCTTCTTGGTAGATGTTTTGAACAGTGAGACATTATATGCCTTGGTTTCTATGATTCAGTAGTTGCTTGTTTACTGTAGGAATGTATGACTCCATGAACCCAATGGGAGAAGCCTTGATTTTGTTGTTCCAACCAGCTTAAAATTTATTCACTGTTTTAAAGAGTTAGACATCTTTTTGCCCTTAAATGCATATCAAAATCTGTGAGAGAGCCCTCTCTGACTAAGGAGGCTAAACCTTAGTCTAAAACCTGGTTTGAAACAGTTGCATGAGATCTCACTAAGTAGCAGCCTTTAGTGTATGATTTTGTGACAACAGAAACTACCTGTAAATCCACCTGAAAACTCCTCCAAAATGTTGAGTTCACCACTTCTATCCAATTCCTGACTTCTCGGATGATCTCTTGGCCCAAATAAGCTACTCCCAAGCACCACAAAAATCTCTTGAGTGGCCTCTGCACTGTCTCTCAGCCTAGCAGTTTGACTTGCTAGAATGTTGGCTCAGCTGGTTGTAAAACCCAGCAAGAACATTGGTCTAATGTTGCTACCTCAACTCCCCAATTCCAGGACAAGAAATTAGATCTTTTCTTGCCTCAATATCCTTCTGTGTGTTTCCTAGTTGCCCAGAAATATGCATTCCTCGCTCTGCACTGGCTACTGGTGTATGTCACTGCTCTGGAATTGTTGAAAACTCTTGTGGAACAGCCTCCCTAGGGCGGGCACAAATGGTCCCCCGAAGTAGAGTTTGGATCTCCCGCTTGAGAGACTCGTGGCTAAACAACCGGTAGTGTCACTAAACAACAGAGTGAAAAGAGGAGTAATTGTTTGCAAATGTCAAAGATACCAAATGGAGGCATCCAAGATCTATTTATAATTTCTAGTCCTGTCCCTTTGCGGTCTCCACCTTCCACTAATAAAATATTACTTTTCCACCATTATTCATTAAAATAATATTTTCCACTTTTCTCCCACAAAATAATATTTTCTCCTTTTGATTTAATATCACCAAAAATTGGCAAAACTCCTTAGTGAATTTCGCACTTCGCAAAAAATTTCTTGTCCTCAAATAATATCCTGCTACTCGAAACATTGTCCTACCCAATGCCAAGGTCCCAAATGTGCCACTAAACCATGCCTCATTGTTGAACATCCTGCCATACTACTGATGATCCCCATGTCAATAGTGAATTACTAGATTCCAATGGAATATCTGAATGATCTCCCCCTATAGAAAGAATCTCACCCCTCAAGGTAGATGAACCGCCAAATCTTGTTTTAGCCAGATCTCATGTTAGTCCAATAAGGGTGCCACCATGTTGACTTTGCGCCACTCTGACTATGACAAGCTTCCCATCATGCTCAAACTATATCCTGCCCTCCCAAAACCTAATGGTGGGATATCTGTGAAGGCCAAGCTTATCCTGCCCATGCATCTCCATGATGTCAATGTCCACCCATCCACTATTAATCTCAATCCTAAGCAGCAACAAGATAAATCTACCTTACCATACAGTGGAGGTTTCAAAAATCTCCCATGTGTCACACCCAAGGTGAACTAGATCACTCTCTCCCGTGAACCTACTCATTATAGAATGGAGTGTCCTATCAATCAACTCAATCCGTATATCCTATAGCCATACTTGTTGCAGGATAGCTCTAACAACTACTGGAATTTGTTTGTTCCTTGTCCCTAATCCCTACATGAAACTGGCATATAGACACCATTTATCATGAAGTAATCTGATGCATGCTAAACTTCTATGTGCCTACCACTACATAGTATCGATGACTGTTGGAAGCCACATGTGCTAAATAACTACCCCCTGAAGGTAGCCAATAGATGGGTATCTAATACTCGCAATCGACTCAGTGTATGCAGACCCATCTCGTTCCTTCTAACCATCACCACTAAGTCTGCCATTTGCCCTCTTAATAATGTGCCAATACAATGTCTAGAGATCAGACACATACTGGAAAGTTGCCTCAATCATACACAGTATCCTCTCCTCATGCATGATGAACTCCTGAAAGGCCCTGTGGAAAGAGTGACACATGTCTCCCTCGTGACCTTCTCCCCAAGCGTAGGCTCACTAATGAACGATATGCCACCCCTGTAGTGGATCACCTCATCCCCCAACCTGTGGTTGTCAACTTATGCACCAACCTAATCCTACCACTAAGAAATATCTCATGTAGTAGATTGAGTGTCATCCCATTATCTCGAGTGAGCTCCCTATCCTGAGTTGCTCGCACCCAGAGTGTAAAAGGAAAAAAGCCAAATTGCTTGTGCCTGTAAGTGATGTATAAGAGGTACAAACATGTGAGGCCGAATGGATACCATCGAGTATCACTCATCTGCATCCCCATCGATCCTGGGTGAAGTACACCCAATGGTATGCCTGGTGTCTTCATCCATAAGTCTCCTTGGAAGCAATCCTCCAAGACCTCGATGTACAACACCATATGCCCCTACATCCCACTGAGTATCCTTGTAGTCCTAAACCTGGCACTCTACCCTGCAGCTTATCATTGTACACCACTAGATATCCCATGCTACTGCTGTACCATCTTGCATCGTCTCATATCATGCCTATGTCACTGTATCTATCTCTCCCCATGTACACTTGATGTGATGTGAGTCGCTCAATGTAAACCAACATGCTACATCAAGCAACCATGCATCTCCATGCTCCTATGCAAGCCACGACCCATCATTGCATACCTCTATACAACATTGGATGATAGGTTCTAAAATTGGGTCTGTATGCATCAGGTCGCATCCCTCTACATAAGACTGGACTCTGTGGCATATCCTTGTGCACCCCTGGGTACCACTACCTACTGTCGTACCACCCTATATCATATGCCATCTCGCATGTGCAAATTCATCCACCACTATGTTAGTAATCCCTCCATGATGTGGGCTAAATCTCCCCATCTTCCTTGAAAGACCTTAGTGGTCTGACTCCTCACATGCCAATGGGAATGCCACTATTGTGTCTATCCTCAATAGCTCTAGTGTTTAATTTACCAATGAGAGAGCATCGTCTCCATGTAATGCCTTATTCAGTGGTCGGTCGATGCCACCTCCTCTTATCAGCTCCTACGAAAGTAGGCTAATTATCATATGACTCCATGCACAATCAATACACTATGACAACTCATGAAATATGCATGTTCCACTGCGAATCCATCTTGTCACTGGTGTTAACAGGAACTCTGAAAGGGATATGCAAATGTGTGTGCACACAAGCACTAATTCCATCACGTATTTACTACCATGACCTATCGACTCCA
The DNA here is from genome assembly GCA_000404065.3 of Pinus taeda. Lineage (NCBI taxonomy): Eukaryota > Viridiplantae > Streptophyta > Pinopsida > Pinales > Pinaceae > Pinus > Pinus taeda. The sequence goes on from APFE031365024.1 coordinate 17,724, forward strand.
TGATGTGATGGAGAATCCCACCTGGATCCAAACAACAGTCTGACCCTCGAGCCCCTCTGGTAATCCACAGTCTCCGTTGAGCTGTGGCCATGGATGCATCTAACTTCCTAGCTAACTCCACCAGATACCAACTCAATATCTCTCACTATCCAACCCCAAGGGAAGGATCAAGAGCATAAACTCCCATACATGGAACTAACCCTCCATCCTTCCAAGGATGCCCCACGTGCAACTCACGTTGCCTCATCTCACCATCCTGGTAAACATATAAAATATGTCTAGGTGACTCTCTCTCTCCCTCTATAATGTGTAGTGGTAACATGCTACTATTATCGGCCTGTAATGTCTGAGTAGGGTTGCCCATTCGCTCCAATGTGCACTCCAACTAAACCACTAGGGAATCCAACCATTCCCCAATGAGAGTCAGTTTGTCCGCTGACTCAGCACAAACCACTCTCATGCCCTCCAAACCGCGTTATGTTGTAGAGTGGCCTCTCACACTGTTGTGACCTTCTTTCTAAATGTTATAAGGCTAGCACAGAACTTATGAAACTGTGGAGGGTGGCTATCCTCTGTAA
>APFE031365027.1:4514-37970 GCA_000404065.3 Pinus taeda
CCGCTACACAATCGATGCAACAAAGTGCGGCTCCACCCCCCTCTCTAACCCACCGATTAACTATGTGGGCTAGTCGTGGAAAGAATATAACACAACCCAACACTTCCTTCCTTCTAACATCCCCAAGAGAAGTGGTTGACTGAGTCTGAAGCCAATCCAATTGACTTTGAGTCTTTGGATGGTTTGTTTATACATGGGTTTCCTATTCAGTGCTTCTCTCATCCTTTGAGGAGAATGGTACTCTCTGATTTTGAAACAATATGGAAAAGTATTCCATCTCCTTTGGGAAGCTTCCACGTTGTCATCCCCTAACAGTTTGAACATATCCTCAGAATTTATAATTTCTTTCTCTTAGGTAGCAAGATACCTTGGTGCAAGTTGAACATCATTTTCAATTAGATTATGGGTGCCAATGACAACCATTGGCTTGGACTACTCATCTCTTATCATGAGAGGCTCAGTTTGTTCCCTTGCCAATATCTTCTTCATTTCTACATCCTTTGCTTCCTCATGGTTCATCGATGATACCAAATCCATTAACTATAAATCACCTAGCTTTGATTTAGGTTCCCATACATTCATATATGCCAAAGCTGTGTTATGCAAGTAGAACTCAGACATCTTATCTGTATCCTTTAATGTGCATTGATGAGAGAGATAAATGAACTATATTTAATCCTGGAATGGTATAGCACCTCTCTGTGCAAGGGTCTTGATTTGGAACTATAGTCATTATTCCTTAAGGTATAATGCATAGGACTTAGTTGGAATCTTGCACTGGATTGATTCCAAAGATAGACTGCCTATGGATGCCAATTGATCCTCTATTTCTTACAGTTGTCCTTTCAACCATGCATTTTCTTCCTCCAACTGAGCCTTCATTATGGCCACTCTATCCCTCAGACTACTTAGTTCTCTGCCCATCTCTTTGAGCTTTTCCTCCATGTGACCAATGTCCTCCACTCCCTTTGACTTCCCAATCTCCATCCATCTATGTGTTCTAGCTCTTTCTTTCTCAAGCTCAAAGAATAATGGAATGGAAATTTTTTGTGGAATGACCCTGCTTTCCTCAACAAATCTATAGTAGGAATCAAGGTTAGGTTGAGGAATAGGTTCCCTTAGCTCTGGGTCCTCTCTCTCTATTTCTGGCTACTTACTTCCTTCCTTTTCCAATTTTTGAGTTTGATGTAGGTTTAACAGAGTTTCTCGTAGGACCTGTTGTGTATCCTGTAGGATGTCTTTTCCTTTGGATGAGTTAGATCTGGTTATAGGCCTTCTCACATAGGTGATGGGAGACTTAGGGGAGGTTTGTGCTGAGGATCTTTATCCTTGAGGTTTTATAAGAGGATCCATCTTCTCCTATTGTTTAGCTGATTCCTCAATAGCAATGGGAACCTTGGATGGAGTTTGCGGTTTTCCGTGCCTTATCCTTCTACTTTTACTTGTTCTAAAATATAACGGGATTTACCTTTGTCTTCTTCCTTTTTGTTTAATAGGGGTGCAAGGGTAGTGAGGGTGGTTGCTCCCTCTTTCTCAGTGGGTTCTGGATACATCCTGGGTTACTCCTCCTTGTCTTCTGCCTCTTCTTTTCCATTTCCCTTTTCACCTTTGTCTTTCCCCTCTTCTTCTCCCTCTAGATACTCATCTAATTTATCAGTGTCCTCCTTGACATCTTCCTCTATTTCTTCATCACATTCTTCCTCTTTCTCTTCCTCTTCATCCTCCTTCGTCTCCCCTTCATCCCTCTTTTCTTCTTCTCCATTTGTTTCAGTCTCCTCTTCATCCTTTTCATTGACAATAGGGCTAATATCATATGTGAGGGCTTAGATATCCTCATCTCTCTACATGTGTTTGAAAATTGCTCATTTGATAGGAATTTTGACGTTTTGTTGGAAATATTCTATGATGAGTGTAATTAACCCATGGTGGGCTAAGTGTTGGTAATTTCCTTCCCGCACCTTTATGCTTGTATCTATCAGTGATTGTAGAAGGAATTATGGTAGTCATGGTTTATGCTTCGAACCTCAATTCTTCGAGAAGCCTAAAGTGATATCCTTAAACCACACTATACCTACCTTCACATCATATGTATTATATGGGCTCCTCTCCCTCTAAAAAGAATTTATTTTTGGTAATTTGGTTATCCCCCTTGTCTTCCTTTCTCCAAGGCACTCCTAGGGGAAGTGTGGTAGTTCTGCATATGATTTCAGGAGTGAGCTCTATGGAGAGTCCTCTTACCACAAAAGTGGCATGGTTTCTTTTCAGTGGAATGAGGGAAAGAGAAAAATTGCAGGCTACTTCATCATCATACCCACTTCATTTCTCAAAATACCCCATCCAATTATGCGTTGTCAGGATTTCTAGCACATGAGGGTGTTGGTGAATCCTCATAGTGTTGATGGGTTTCCTTCTATTAAACCCCACTGTCATTTTGTCTGGAAAATTTTGAGGAGCTGAGATGTATGATACAAATTTTAATGAAGTAGGAAATGGGATTGAAATACTTCTAGAACTATTCCCTTACACAACTATCAAATTCAATCAAAGTGGATATTTTTTTGTCCTTTTCACTTGGAAAAATGGAAGGAAATGTAGAGCCTACCTCCTCATGGTGCTTCTTGTAGCCAACCCCTTTGTTTCCTTCTGTGAAGTTTCTCTATGCCAATCTTGTAGACTGCATGACTTTATCCTGTACGATTCGTATATGATCCTGTAGGATTTCCCAAGTGATCTTGTAGGAAATCATGCACAAGAGAAAGATGAAATTCTTCTCTTGTGAAGGTTGCTTGGGTACGAGAATGACTTTGCTAGAGTGAGCCTCGAGAAAATGAATGCATGAGTGCACAAGGATCAACATTTATTTCCTCTTATGGTTGAGTTGAGTGAGGTGGTGTACTAGTAGCCGGGGTATGAGTTTCTATTTTTGGATCATTGGTCCCCACTACCCAATCATCATTACCCTCTCCCCATAATCAACTCCCACTTCAAGCATCCGTAGTGTCAACTGCTTCTAACCGCATTCTCTTTTTATTTGACTTAACTACTACCACGTGTGTGGGGACTAATTGTTTTTTCCTCGCTGACTAAACGAAGTTGGCCAAGCTAACTGGCCACCTTTCACTTATCAACCAACTTGTCCACAATATTTACATCTTTTGATTACATTATGCAAATGAGAGAGTGAAGCGAGATACTTACTTGTGGTGATAATACCTTGGTGCAATTTATTGAGGACATGAGGTACTTGTTGTGTGTTGGTTGCATGTTATTTCTCCCTCCTTTTCTTATATATATGTTGCCCTTTTGATGACTACCTTGATGTGTAGGTAGCTAGTGTTGAAGGTGATTGTGTTGGTGCTGCTCTCGAGCTTCTTCAACCCTTGGATCTCCATGCTAGAATCTCACTGGAACTCATGATTTTTATTATGTGGGATAGGCTGCTATAGGATTTCCTACAGGATGTCTTGTAGTTGCTTGTCCCTCAGAATTTTTAATCATTTCCACTATTGAGGCTTGAGGATGATGACATGGGTAGAGAGGAGGTCGAGGAGTGTGAATAGTGAGAAATACATTCAGGGATTTTTCCCCTCTTCTCTATGTTTAATCTTTTATTTGTGTTTTCTCTTGAAGACTATGAATTTTTTGAAAACTAATTTTTTTTAATGATGGATGCAGGGGTGATCAAGGTGTAGAGAGGTATGGTAATGGAATTGTGATGTAGGGTTTTTTATTTTCTTGGCATGGGCAGTTCATTTCCTTGCCCTAGGGCTACTCACATCAGGCTTCCAAAGCCACTGTAATTTGTATAGGATCATCCTATAGGTTTTCAGGGGATCTTGTAGGTTTATAGGGAATCCTATAGAAAACACAGTACCCTTGAACAATGAGGCAAATGAGTGAAAAAAAATGAAAGCAATGGTGGAATGACAAAGGATGGAGAAATAAAAATAGGTCCCTTTTGATTATCCTTTTCTCTCTGATCATCCTCTTGCTGATCTGCAAACAATTTTTCATGATTTTTTTTTAAACAACTAGTCTACCTCCAAGAGGTTTTCATTCTAGTTGCTTACCTTGGGTGCCTCAAGAGAGGTTTTCACACAGATATATTTTTATCTCTTTTTTTTTTCTTTTGACACCATTGGGTCACCCCAAGGTGTTTTCAACCCAATAGTGGGACTCAGGCACCTCATCGAGGTTTTCACCTGATTCTCCTTATAATTTTTCTTTCTTTTCTCAGTGACATGATGAGGCAAGAGTTGAGACTTGCTCCACCACCATGATTTTTTTATTAATACCATCAATGAACTCTTTCTTTAACAATGGTCCTTTCTAAACTTTCAATTTGTGCACATTAATAAGTAAAGGAATGTCCTCTGCATCTATGGTTCTCATCTACACTGAACCATTATCATGACATCTTTCTATAACATAAGGCCCTAACCATCTTGTCTTTAACTTGCCCTTAAATTATTTATACCTACAATTATATAACAAGGCCCAATCACCTTCTTGAAATTTCTTATCTTTTATGTTCTTATCATGCCAGATGTTCCTCTAAATTTGAGTTATCTCTATGTGTAGGAGGGCTTGCATTTTGAACTCATCTAAACCATTCAACTGGAGAAATCTCTCTTTTTGTGCACTGTTGAGATCTATATCTAGTTGGGCTACCATCCTCAATGTATTATACCCAAATTTAATGGACAATAGGGACCTTTTCCCATAGATCAACTCATAATGTGTGAATCTAGTGGTGGTCTTCCAAGTGGTGTTATAGGCCCAAGTGGCCTCAACTAGTCTATCTTCCCCATATTTCCTATTGTTGCTAACCACTTTGGTCAATATGACATCCAAGGCTCTATTGGTCACCTCTACTTGCCCATTATCTTGTGGGTGATAGAGAGTGGACGTTCTATGCTTGATCTTATGCTGCCTTAACAAGTCTTCAATCATGTTGGAGGTAAACTAGTTGCCTTGATTAGTGACCAGTTCTCTAGGGTACTCAAATTTGTAAAATACATTCTCCCTTAAGAACTCAGCCACCTTCTCCTCTATTGCTGCCTTAATTGCCTTGCTTTCAACAAACTTAGTCAGATAGTCAATTCAAACAATGATATAATACTTTTTCTTGGAACGAGGGTCAATAGGTCCAATGAAGTCCATGTCCCACTTGTCAAATGGTTCAAAATTCACTTGAGATTGCAAAGGCATTTCATTTCTTGGACTAGGCTTTCCCATCCTTTGTCACCGATCACACCACTAATTTACCTTTTCACATCCTGATGAAGAGTGGGCCAATAATACCCAACTTGTAACACTTTAAATTCTCTCCTCCTTGTTGTAAAGTGACCTCCACAAGGCACATCATGATAGGTTAGAAGGATGTCAAAGACTTCCTCCTCCCTTCCACACCTTCCCAGAATTTCACCCATGCCTAGTTTGATTAGGTTGCCCCCAATCCAAGTGAACGGTGCACTCTTCCTCACAATCTTTCTTTTCTCTTTGGAGAACAAATTCGGTGGGAACTGTGTAGATACCAAATACTTTGCTATGTGAGAAAACCATGGAGAGAGAACCAAAATGGTGAATAAGTGCTCATCTAGTAACTAATCATCAACCATTCCCTCCTCATCTGCAGGCAAAGTTAATCTGGACAAGAAATCTACAACAACATTTTCCTTGTGAGGCTTATCAACAATAGTCGGATCAAACTGTTGTAGTAAAAGTAACCATCTAATTATCCGGGCATTCACATCAGGTTCATTCATTAAATATTTATTGTAGCATGGTCAGTATGTACAAATTTTTGATAGCATGTAATATAATGGCTGAATTTGTTTAGTGAATGTACAACAATTAGGAGCTCCTTTTCGGTCATTGTGTAGTTCAGTTCTGCCTTTGACAAATTCTTATTGATAAAGTAAATGGCATAAGGAATTTTTATCTGTCTAGCCTAGAGCTTCTCCTATGGCTTTGTGTGAGGCATCAACATGAATATGAAAAGGAAGGGCCCAATTTGGGCCTGAGAGAATCAGTGTAGTGGTTAACTTGTCCTTCTGGGTGTCTAGCGCCTCTTAACATCTTTTTGACCATACAAACTGAGCGTCTTTGGCCAACAACCCAAATAAAGGAGAAGCCAAATTTCTGAAGTCTTTTATAAACCTTCGGTAGTATCGAGATAACCCTAGGAAACATTTGACATCTCTCTTCTTTTGTGGAGGTGGGACCCTTTGGATGATAGTTATTTTGTTTGGGTCCACCTCCAATCCTTGCTGAGATATTGAATGACCTAGCAAGGTCCCTGCAGTAATCAAGAATTCAATTTTTTTGGGACTGAGACATAGGTTCAATTCAATGCATTTGAGAAGCACCTTACCTAAGTTGGACAGAGCCTCCTGGAAATCACCTCCATATGGTGTAAAATCATCCATATAAATTTGTACCGCATCATGGACTAACTTGGCAAAGATACTCAGGACTACTCTCTAAAAAGTGGCAGGAGCATTCCATAGGCCAAAAGGAAGGACCCTATAATTGAAATTACCCCAAGGACAACTGAAGGTGGTTTTATCCTAGTCTTCTAGGTTGATCTAGGTTTGATTGTACCCACTGAATCCATCTAGGAAATAGAAAAAAATTCCCTCCCAGGCCATCTAGAACTTGGTCAATGAAAAGAAGAGGGAAACGGTCATTCTTTGTGCCTTTGTTTAACTCCCTCTAATCAACAAAAATCCTCCAATAATCATTTTCCTTTGGAGCCAACACCAAAGGAAAGACCCACTCACTATCTAAGATAGGGTAAATGAATCCTGCATCTAGCAGTTTTTGTAGTTCTTCTTTGACTATATCTTTAAGAGATGGATTCATCCTCCTTTGGGGTTACCAGACTGGCTTGCAACCTTCTTTGATATAAATGTGGTGAGTACACACTGAGGGGTACACTCCGTTCATTTCTTTGTAACTCTAAGCAAAGGCATTCAAATGTTCCTTTAGAATGTTGCACAACTTTTCTTCTTGGAGAACAAAAAGAGATGGATTGATTTTCAAAGCTCTCTTGGGGCTAAATTCTATGGTTTTAACATAGAGAGGGTTGGAATCGGCTAAGCATAGATCAAGTTTATCATTGTTCTGGGTTTCTTTTACTAATTATTCGAAGGACAATGTACTGGGAGTTGGACTTTGGAGTATGTGTTCAATCAAATCATCTTCATTCTATTGTCCCCCTCCCATGGTTGTTTCTAAGGTATATAGTTGGGTAGAATGAACTTCATCTTCTTCCTCCTCTTCTAGCAACAAAGGTAAGTCATGTTCTAGAGATGGTTCAGTAGGATGCTATAGGACTAACTTATTGGACATATGCCCATTTTTGATGGTCATATTTCTAGCTCTATAGCTAACGTAAGCATTAGCAGTGGCTAACCAAGGCCTCCAAAGGATGAGAGGGTAACCAGTAAGCTTAGCCTTAAGCTGTAGATCTAGGAAATCAGTAGGGTATTCCCAACAGTCAATGGAGACCATCACATCCTCCACAATCCCCTCATGGATCACTGTGGAGTGGTCTGCAAGTTGCAGAATTGTTGTGGTCTTTCTCAATGAACCTTGGAGGTGGAGCTTGAGCATGGTTTCCTTGGTCATCACATTAATGTCAGCCCCAAGATCGATAAAAGTGTGTGGGATGATGGTGCCATTGATGTGAAAATCTACTATAGGGCATCCAAGGTCCAAATACTTTGGACAGATTACCTGCCCCAGCATTAAGTTAGATAATTGTCCAATGACATTAATGGTAGGGGCATCTCCTCTTCACCTCCATAGATGCTTGAAGCACTTCTATTTAATCAACTTGTTGTAAATAGGTACATCTTTAATATCTTGGAGAAGTGGAATTTTGACACGTTGGTTTTTCAATTCTCTCAAAAGTTTAGTCTCTTATGGGGTAGGCTGGAGTGGTTGGGTTAATCTCTCAGGAAAGGGTGGTGGATTTACTTTAAGCATGATTTCCTCTCTTTCTTCCTTAACATCCCTAGGTGGAGCTGGAGCTTAGTTTTTTGGAAGTACTCTCCCAGGTCTCAGCTTGATTTCCTAAATTTCCATAGCATAAGCTAGATAGGATGTCTCCCCACTATATATTTGTTGTGCATATCTATTGTTCAGGTTCAGATTCGGTTAGGCAGACATATTGGGTTGTTTAGGTAAATTAGAGTGTAAACGCTTTGGTTGAATAGCTGGTGAAGGCAATAAAGCTGGAACATTGTTGTATGGGGGCCTCCACCCCTAGGGTAGTGTATTCCACTGAGGTTTTGGTGGAGCATATGGTTGAAATGACTGGTTGGCTAGCTGGGAATGATACTGAGACGTAAAGGACCAAGGACGAGGTGTAGACTAGGAAGGATGAGGAGGGGGTCCCAAAGAACATATAGATGTGGTTTGTTTGGGGTTGTAATATGCATGGGATTTCCCTTGCATGCCTTGCTGGTATGGCCTAGGCCCATGAGGTCTCCTTTCGTTTATGTAGTAGAGCTACTCAGTTACCCCTTCAACTCCTTGATATACATATTTTATTCTAGGTAGAGAAGGAAACTTGTCTATGGAGTGGTTTTCTTTAGAGACCAAGTAGACTTCAATATAATTAAATGGACATTCGTTCCTAGGGTTCCTCCTGGTGCATCCAGGATAGAAAATGGCTAAGGATCTCTCTGCTTCATCCTAATTTCTCTTAATGTGCATAGTGTCCATCTGTAGGGCCAGGGTTTATAGCATCTCACTATTGAAATCCTCCATCATATTTCCAATTTCACTCTTGATGGATGAATTGGATTAGGATGGACTAATCATAGGTTGACTACCCTTACCCTTTTTCTTAGCTTCCCTAAAATGGTTTCTAAAAACAATCTTGATATCCTCATAGGGTAACTGGTAGATATCCCCTCCTACTAACAAGTGTGGGGTATCCAGAAGATCTTCCCTTACTCCTGTAAGCAGGACTAGCTTCAGTGACTCAAGGTCAAGTGTGCACCTGGCCCTTTTGTAGCTAAGATGAAATCTTTCTTCAAAGTACTCTAAGGATTCATCATTGCCTATGGTCATCCTAAATATTTCTCCCTTTGTGTCTTTAGACCTACAATAGGCTCGATACTTGTTGTTGAAGGCTTGTTGCATCTGAGCCCAAGTTGTGATGCTCTCTCCAGGTAAACCCATGAACCAATGTAAAGATGCATCCTTGAGAGTGGATGGAAATAGTTTCAACTTCTCCTCATCATTTTTATAGTCATAGGTTCAACATATGACAAAAAACTCAAATAAGAAAGTGTATGTTTCTTCTAAGGTTAGGCCATGGAAATGAGGAAAGGCAGAGGGGCTTATAATTTTCATCTTAGTATCCTGATTGGTTTCCCTGATGGGGAAGGCACCCTCAACTCTTTCTCAATTTCCTCTGTCATTTTTGTTTTCAGCCATTGGTTTAGTAGGAATGGGTTCTTCTTCTTCTTCTTCTTCCCCTGTAGGTTCTTCAAATATATATGGTTGCTCACCTAAGGGTTCCTCTAGTTCATAGCCATCGATTAAGAGGGAAGGTTGGATATTTGAAGTAGTGGGGATATTTGGCAAAAAATTCTCTAAGTTATCTGTATTCCTACAAGGCATTAAAAAAAAATTGTTTTGTTTTGTGTTTTTTTCAAACTTTGAAAGTAATTGCAGAATTGAAATTGCATATTAAATGAAAACTACTGACTTAATGAAAAATTAACTTCTTGATTGAAATCTTACTTGCATAATGGAAAGGAAAGCAAAGAATCCAACATGGAAAAGGAAGCAATCTAAATTAATTTTGAATAAATGAAAGTAATAACAAAATATCATAAAAAAAAGAAATGGAAGAAAGAAAGAAGTAATCACATATTACTCATACATCTCGCCAACAATGATGCCAAAAAGTGATGAGCACCAATATTGTAGCAAGAATGTTGCAGCTCCTAGAGCTAGAAGCTTTACTTTATCAACTCGGGGTTCCTACAAACTTGGAGGTGATAGTGTTGTATACACAAGTAAAAGTGATGGTTTTTCCTTTTGTCACTGTTCAGTTGGCGAGAGACCACTAGGGCTTTCAATCCAAACTTCTATGGATTCAAAATAAGCTTGATTTCTGATGAGAAAAAGAGAAATCTACTCTAGGAGAAAGCTTGTCTACTACAATAATGAAAATGACTAAAATCCTATGCTAAAAACACACCATTCCCTAACTAACTATTAAGAAGCTATGCTTTACAAGAATTCCAAGCTAACATGTATCAAATGCTATTGTATAAAGCTTGGAAGTTCAAAACATCAAACATCACTAGTGTGCATGTAAAGGACTGAATTAAATCTATTTTTTCTTTTTATCCTTTTTATGGAAAATCAAGTGTGAACCCAATCTCTTTTGGTGATGTGGCAGGTGGCTTAGGGATGCTAGTGGATTGTTGGGAGGTCTGGGAAACCCTCACGTACCCTTGTCTGGCTTCCTAGAGGATTTCCATCAATTCTTCCTCAAAACAAGCCAGTACAGGAAAACCTACAAGATTCCCTATATTTCTACAGGATACAGCCGAGAGAAAAGCAATGGTTGATGGAGGTGATGGAAGGATTAGGGAAGGTGGTTGGTAGGTGGAATGGAGTGAGAAAATTCCTAGGATCACTCAGAACTCAAATCCAAGATTAGGAGATGGTTGGATTTTCTCAACATGCTCGAAGGAGTTTCTATGTAAAATGATGAAATTGGTGAAGGTCATGGTGAAAGCAACGAATGATTATGGATGGATGAAGTTGGAAGGTGGTTGCTTGCTATGGGATATCTCTCTACTTTTGAAACACCTGCTCTGCATCAAACATTGATATTTTCCAAAAAATCATGTAAACAAGAAGAATTGTAATAAGCTAGAAAAATAATGTTTAATGAGCTAGCTGTTTAGTTCATGCATGAGGAAAATTGTAGTAAAATGGAATCAATGATGAGATCTACTATACGACTGAAGACGGAAGAGATGGTAATCAAATTCTACACTTTCAAACTGATCAAATGCTAGTTCAAGTACAATAAACTCTAAATTCTATGAGAAAATAGAAATATGTCTTTTTGCGGATTGATAGAGGTTCCTTTCCTCAAGCCATGATCCCTGAAGGAAGAAGTGAGGCCAAGACACCTACTGACAACTTTGTGATGCTTTTTTCCTTTTAACTTGCTGCTGAAGTAAAGCAGAAATGGAATCAATCTAATAAACAAACTATTCAAATCTACACTACCTGCAACAAGAATATTCTAATTTAATTTATCCTTGAATTAAATTGTGAATTAAAATCGAATTTACTCTTAACAGCTACTTGGAAATAATTTATTAATTCATTTTGAATTAATTATTTGGAGAAATTAAAGTTAGAATTCCTTCTGAATTCATGCAAGAGTTATCCGTTAAATTAAGGAGATAAGATTGAGTTATATTTGAGTTGTAATTAGTTAACTCAGTTTACTGAGTTAAGTCCAGTTAAATTAGTTCCAAACTATTTGAGGAACTAATAGAGAGTTAACAGTTAGTTGATGAATGCATGCACTCAACTAGTGTACTTGAGTTAACTGAAGATTCCCTCATTAGTAACTCATGCATATCCATTTTGAGAAAGACCCAGTTGAGATTAAAGACAAGGACATTGTACTATCATCTGCATGTGTTTTCTTATAAAGAAAACTCATGCATGCAGAGAGGAATCATTCCTTGAGGATTGCACAGTTCTGATAGTGTGTGAGAGCAGTATTACACTTGGTAACATGAGATCATCCACAAGGAATATAATAAGGAAATAGGAGATTGGAGGGCGGAGAGGAAGGCTTGAGAGAAGCCAAGTTTTCCTTTGAGCATCTGTGAGGATTGTATTGAGAGCTAGCTATTTGTGAGAGCTAGCTAGCTGTGAGAGCTAAGGCTTTGTATAATTCCTATGTATTTCCACATTTTATGATAATACAAATAGTGGGGTTTCTAGCTAAGGCTTTCCCTAAAATATTTTCATGTGTATTGTGCATTGATTCTTCTTCTTCTGGTTATATATGTTCAGCTCGATCTTTAAGCTTCCGCAAATTGATAGTAGAAGTAGGTTATAATATTCTTCTTTGATTTATATTGCATTATCGGGTTAACCTACAATAGATTTTTTACATGGTCTCAGAGCTAGATTTATTTGAGCTAGATTTGTAGATGATTTCTACATGATATCGGAGCCAAGTTTATCAGAGCTGTGAATAGTATACTGAGAAGAGAATTCAAAGTTTGAAGTTTGGGGTTGTAAGTGAAAATCGAATTCATATCATACTTCAAGGTTGGCCAATGGCATTCTATGGCTTGAGACTTGAGTATGCCTTGGAACGTAGCTCAAATTACATAACATGGAATGATAGAATGGAGGTTGTATTAGAAGAGAATGTCTTGAAGGATTTCATTGATCAAGAAATCCAAAAGCCAAATTCAACAAATGCCCAAGAGTTGGCTGAGTGGAAGAAGTGTGTGGAAAAGGTGAGATGGATCATCCTTGAGGGAGTTCGAGACCATATTGTCTTAAGTCTCCATGGGAAGGATACTCCATTTTCAATGTGGAAGACATTGGAGGACCTCTACCAAAAGAATAGCAACCAGAGGAAATTGGTGCTCAAGGATAAGCTTCGAAGAATCATGATGGAGAAGGGTGATATTATTTCCACATATATGAACAAGCTCACAACTTGCAAAGATGAGCTTGGTAGTGTGGGAATAACTACTGATGATGATGATATGGTGAGCCTCGCTCTCCTTGGCCTTCCAAAGTGTTGGAATAGCTATGAGGACTCTATCAATGGAAGGGAGAAACTGCTAGATTGGGAACGACTGTGGTCGGATCTTATGTAGGAGGAGATCAGGAGGAGCACATGAGATCATTGTTCATCCAAGGATGATGATGAAGAAAATTTGGCCTTAGCAAGTAAGGCAAGGAAAGGGAAGGGGAAGGCTTCCCATTCCAAATTGAATTCTTCTCATGGAGAGAATAAGGGTGAGATATCTAAAGTGAGATGCCTTAATTGTCATGAAATGGGACATTATGCGACTAATTTCCCATTGAAGAAGTCCAAGAAGGGATCCTCGGAAGTATCGGAAGGTGAGGCGTTAGCCTCTTAGTTCAAAATCGACTTTACCCTCATTGCATGCATGATGTCATCGATGATGGGTTGTTTTTGGTATCTTGACAGTGGAGACTCATTCCAGACGACTGACTATAAAAGTTTATTCAGTACCTTGGAGGAGAAAGACCTCGAGATGCACATAGAGATGGGTGATGACGGAAGGTATAATGTTTTAGGAATGGGCATAGTTACTTTTCAGAGGGAGCATGGAGCTCCTATCACCTTAACATATGTGAAATCTATGCCTAGACTGAAGAAGCACTTTGTATCGGTCATGATGCTCGAGGACAAAGGCTACAATGTTGTCTTTAGTAAAGGAAAGACGTTAGTAAGACACATAGCCATGGGTCAGACCAAGAGGATAGGGATTCAAGTGAAGAATCTTTACAAAATAGAGGTAGACGATTGTGCAAATTGAGTATGAAAGAAAAATTGGTGCAAAATGAAGATATTGGTGAGTTGCGGCATAGGAGGTTAGGCCATTTGCATCATTGGGCTTTGAAGATAATGCAGCAAATATCTACAAGAATTCTCAAAGGTAAACTTGAGCAAGTTGACACATGCAAAGGTTATACCTTGGGAAAGTACACCAAGTCTTCCTTTCATGATTGAGATAGTCAAGCAGAGGTTATCTTAGAGAAGGTTCATACTGATCTGTCTGGACTATTCTCAATGGCATCCACAATGAAGAAAAGGTATTTTGTGATTTTCATTGATGACTATTCTTGTAAATGTTGGATTTATTTTATGTAGAAGAAGGACCAAACCATAAAAAAAAAAATTGAGTTCAAATCTTTGGTCATGAAAGAGTCATGGAAGAAGATCAAGGCCTTGATAAGTGACACCGGTGGAAAATATGTCTCTCAAGAGTTTAAGGACTTCTATGAAATGGAAGTAAGTAAATGAGAGTTGACGGAACCTCATAACCCACAGCAAAATGGGGTGTCTGAGAGGAAGAACAAAATTATTGTAGCGGAAGCATGAGCAATGTTGCGTGACCAACGCCTACCACTTCACTTGTGGGCTGAGACATGCAACACAATAGTCTATTTGCATAATAGAAATCCACATTGCATACTTGGGATGAAGACAAGAGAGGAAGCTTTCTCCAGTAAGAAACTAGATGTGGGTCATTTCAGGATCTTTGGCTCATCGGTATATTGCCATGTGACAAAGAATGCATGAAAGAAGCTTGATCCAAAAACAGATTTGGGAATACTAGTGGGGTACATTGATACACCTCACAACTATCGGGTGTTCTTGCCTACCAGTCAGAGGACAATTGTTCATGGAGATCTCAAGTTCGATGAGAAGAATGCCATGTAAGTTTCCCTTGAGAGGGAGCTCCAACTATAGGATGTGGAGGAACTCTTGGTTGAGCCTTAGACTAATGCGGAGCATCCACATGTAGAGTTCCAAGAGTTGAGACATCCACTCAAGTAGAGTCTTCTAGAGATGGAGAAAAGTGCACAAGAGAAGCTGACAGATTGTTGAAGGATGTGAGAGAGAATGTGGGAGCACCATCTTCTCAGTGTAGACAGAAGTGGTCACCTCAGAGGTACACTAGATACATGGCCCTTGGTGGGGAATGTGTTGAGATCGAGCCATCTTCCTTTAAGGAAGCAGTGTAGCATCCGATTTGGGTTGATGTTATGGTGGAGGAGTATGACTCCATAGTTCGTAACAATGTTTGGGACATGGTTCCGAGACCGGAGAACAAGTTAGTTGTGAGTTCCTGTTGGCTTTACAAGATAAAGAAAGCTGCTGATATTGTGAGGAGGATCATGTTGCTACAGTATATTTCAATAGAGGGGAAAGATGTTGACATTTTAACATAGGAATTGTCAAAGTGTAGTTACATAGAGATAGGATCGGGGTGGCAGATAATCCCTTTCTTGTTGAGAGTGAGTGTTGAAATGTGGCAACAATAATATTCCAATTTAATTTATCCTTGAAATAAATTGTGAATTAAAATCGAATTTAGTGTTACCAGCTACTTGGATATAATTTATTAATTCATTTTGAATTAATTAGTTGGAGAAATTCAAGTTAGAAGTCCTTCTGAAGTCATGAAAGAGTTATCCCTTAAATTAAGGATATAAGATTAAGCTATAATTGAGTTGTAATTAGTTAACTTAGTTTACCAAGTTAAGTCCAGTTAAATTAGTCCCAAAATGGTTGAGGAACTAATAGAGAGTTAATAGTCAGTTGATGCATTCATGCACTCAATTAGTGTACTCTAGTTAACTGAAGATTCCCTCACCAGTAACTCATGCATATCCATTTTGAGAAAGACCCAGTTGAGATTAAAGACAAGGACATCATACTATTAGTTACATGTGTTTTCTTATAAAGAAAACTCATGCATGCAGAGAGGAATCACTCTTTGAGGATTGTACA
Source organism: Pinus taeda (assembly GCA_000404065.3). NCBI lineage: Eukaryota > Viridiplantae > Streptophyta > Pinopsida > Pinales > Pinaceae > Pinus > Pinus taeda. The sequence goes on from APFE031365027.1 coordinate 20,092, forward strand.
GTTCTGGCAATGTGTGAGAGTGATGTTACACTTGGTAACAGGAGATCATCCACAAGAAACATCACAAGGAAATAGGAGATTGGAGGGTAGAGAGGAAGGCTTGAGAGAAGCCAAGCTTTCATATGAGCATCTATGAGGATTGTACTAAGAGCTAGTTAGTTGTGAAAGCTAGGGCTTTGTATGATTCCTATGTATTTCCACCTTGTGTGATAATACAGTTAGTGGGGTTTTTAGGTGAGGCTTTCCCCAAAGTATTTTCATGTGTATTATGCATTGATTCTTCTTCTTCTAGTTATATGTGTCTAGATTGATATTTAAGCTTCCACAAATTTATAGTAGAAGTAGGTTATAGTATTCTTCTTTGGTTTATATTGCATTATTGGATTAACCTACAACAGATTTTCTACATGGTCTTAGAGCTAGATTTATTTGAGCTGGATTTGTAGAGAATTTCTACATGAAATACTTATAAGGACAATTTAATCATGAATCTATGAAAGTAATTTAAGCATATAATTACAATAAGAGGAGACTTTGCTACAAGGGTTGGGCCCTAACCTGAGATGTTTAGCCCTTTGAGTTAACTTAGTACTGGATCATGGGAAATCCCATTCTCATTATCGAAACAGACAATTACATAGCAATGTCTTCGACAAGTCTGGAGCTCAAAAATAACTAGTGTTTTTACAACAAAAATTCAAATCCTAATGAGGCTCTAGGCCTCTTTATTTATACAACTGAAGTCCCCAATGACTTCCTTAAATATAGGGAGGCTCGGCTCCCAAACTTGAGATGAACTAAGTCTTTGATAATGACTTGATCAGCTTCCTTTTGATCTTCATGACTTGGCTACTTGCACTCTAAGCTGGTGTGATTAATGGAGGAATATTTGAATAAGGGAGCATTAAATGAGGAGGATTTACCTCCTACAATCTCTCTCCATTCTCCCAATCTAGTTTCAAACATTAATCTTGCCAAAATTCCTCAATTTTCTCTTTTAAACCTACATTCAATTCATATTAGTCCACTAGGCATAATATCTCATTTTAACTCCTCTCATTAAACAAAAATATAATTAAAACATGAAATAAATTGTGAGAAAACTTGATTTGACTAAGCTAGGAGGTGTCTTAAGGTCCATATAATTACCCAATGATGACGCTCATCACTAACCCCATTAGCATCAAGTGACAAATATCTAGGTGAATGGAGAAAGTGTGAATGGAGAAAGTGTGTGGCAAGGAGCCAAGCAAAAGATCGAGGTTGGTGCTCTCCGTGTCTCTCTTATCTATCTTCCATAAAGGAAAACATAAGTTACTTCAAATTGTTTATTTCTAAGATAGCTACCTATCTTAGTGGGACTAGTAGATCAAATAGCGACACTAGTTTTCCCGAAAACAAAATGGCAACTCTGCTAGGGAACGAATAGTTTGTGTGTTTGTTATTGTTGTTTGATTTATAAACTACAGAAGGATCCTGAAGTTAAGCCGGCTAATGTTCGAACTACACTTGCTATGCAAGTGAAAAGTAGATCTATGCTCCTTCAGTCAATCTCCAGGTTGGTTTATGAACTGAACATCTAAGTGCCCTGGTGGTAGCTCAATAACCTCTTAAGATCACACCCTTATACTTTGTTTTTATTGTCCATCATAGCTTAGCTGAAATAACTGAACTTCGTTGGAAATTTTGAGCAAAAACCAAGCTCAGTTTCATTCCTTGGTCCATCACACTGTCTCTCATTGGAAATTTGGATGCATCACACCTTCCATGTGTTGCAGGTGAGATGCATCCTTGTTTCCCTAAAGGACATGTTTGATGATTGAATGATACAGTTTCCCTCTCTAGAATTTGGTTTTTTTTTTCATTGTTTTGAGCTCTATTCAGTAGTTTTGCAGCCTATGATCAACATGTCGTTGTTGAAACCTTCTTCTTTTACATTATTTAGCCTCCATTGATGCGGAATTGTGAATGTTTTTATGTATTTTTCTCATTTAGAGTCCTCCTTTGCAAATAGTAGCTTAATCAAACTGTCATCTTTTGATTCGAAAGTGTTGCAACTGTCATTGTGAGTCAAAAAGAAGAGTTTCATAAATTCTTCCTCTTCTAGATAGTTGATTGTACTTTTGCCATTGTATTTGATTTGAATTGTCAATATTTGAAGTGTCTAAAGAAGTTTTCCATTCGAAATTGGAAGTATCGTCTTAGTCTTCCTTTCCTTTTGAAAATAAATTGCTAAAGTGTCGCTTTGAAGAAAAGTAGTTTAGAGTTGTACTTAGTTTTCTTTTTGGCATTCTCACATTAAGGAATTGGAAAAACAAATACATGCATGTGCATTTTCATTTAGACTGCATGCGGAAATTGATTTAGGAAAAGTGCATTCAGTATGTGCTCTCTGCTCTCTGTTGAAAGAATCGTACTCTTCCTTCATTAGTAGCTAGGATTTTCATTGCTAAAAGAAAACAAATGACTTTTTATCATTTTAGATTGCATATTTAATAATTTTACATCTACATCATGTGGTGAACCTTGAAAGGCAAACTTCTTAAGAAATATCAATTATAAAATAAAGCTCAATGAACATAAAAACGCTTTGGAACCTAATGCACAATGTCTAGAAGTCTAGGCTAGACATGTATTCCAGCATCGTAAAGCCTGGTAACTATCGTTTTCATCGTAGGTTAGGTGATTCCTCCTCTTTGATATGACAAGTGCTAGTACAAACTTGTACTCCCTGTATCGTCGAGTATATATTGAGAGACCACAATAGACTGATATCCTTTATCCTTAGGAAGCCATGTCTGCAGCCCTATCGATCGCAATGCACTGAACACATCATTCGAGAAGATTGATTGCCGTATGTAAAGTCCTTCGTAATTTCTCTTTAATTTACCAACAAGGTGTATATTGCAGTTTTGCGATTGGTTTGGTAATCCCTCTATCTAGATTTCTAGAGTAGTCACTTCCATTTCTTTTCAACTCCTTAAAAGAAAAGGTCCATTTGAGCACTTGTCAATTCAGGCTCATTAAAAATTGAAGGCAACCAGAGTCACCTTTAGCTTTTTCTTGACTCTGTAAAATTGAAAAAGAAAGTTGTGTCCAATCGTCATAAAATTAATTTAATTTGGAATAATAGTTTCCCCTTTTAATTTTGAGTTAATCAAGTAATCTGCAATTGTGGAAGAAAGTCAATCAAAACCTCGTCATTCATAGAGGCTAGCGAGTCAATCGTCTTTGACCCTAGAAATGAAACCATTCCAGGTGAAACGGTCTCATTTAACTATGTTGAAATCTCCTGGTTTATTTGAAACTTGTGTTTCAACATCAATAGAGGCTCTTGTTACTCCAATTATTTCTGGTACATCTGCCTTTGTAGAAGAAGTTTTGCAGTTACAATAGGACAATAGAACTGATCCTAGTGTAACTGTAGATGCCTCAATTCCTGAAATAGATCCATCTAGAGCTGGTCCAGAAACAAAAGTTCACTCACCTGAACATCTGGGAGTTGAGTTCTAGAATTCAGAAGGTGTCACCCCTCTAGTATCTATCGCTACAGAAACTATACCTTCTTCGGCCCCAGAAATAGTTTACGGACTTGACAGTCTACCTCTTCCACCTGGACTGATTTCTATAAAATAAGTTGTAGAGGATCTTTTGTCCAATACTCCATTGTATTTTAGAGTAGGAATCCACTTATACCCTTCTATTCCTGAAGTTAGTTCTTTCAATCATTCTTCATCACAAGTTCCTGTTGAATCGCTAGGAAATATTTTGGATAGACTGAATATGTCTGAACAACCGTCAACATCTAGGACTGTGTCATTTGATACAGCCACAGTAAAACCTCATGCTACCACTCCTACAGTGTTTGCTGGTATACCATCCATCCCAACTAGTTATCAATCACTAGATGGAGTCCACCCAGGGACTGTTTCAACGACATAGTCTGTTCCCATTGGTTCTGTCGAGACCCTATCTGGAATTTCTTATGTTAAAGCTTAGCAAACTGATCCTCCATACCAGCTTCAATTTGGGAAACCCAGTCTTCAAAGACCCGTCTATCCTTTGAACACTAGATTACCACCATATGGGGGACAATACGCTTTTTTCATTGTTCCCTCCTAGAGAGCAACCGTATGAGAGCTCACAAAAAAATTCAGGTTAAATTGGAATTACATCCGGTGGTTGGATTAAAATACTGCCTCAACAACCAAGGGTTGTAGATTCAATGCAACCAACCCAACCTGTCTCGAATATTACCACTACACTAGCTATTGTGGCTGTGTCGTAAGTACAAGCACAACCTGTTGTATGTCAACCTCAAATTACTCAGGTTGCAGTACAACAGCCTCTTGTCTCTATGGCTCCACCACAATCGCAGGTTAGTGCTTCCTTAACTGGAATGACTATAGCTCAAATAGGTGTTATGACTCCATATCTTGGTCGATCATCCAGTATTGGGCAAAAACAAATGGTTCAACAAATATCGCTAGTGCAATATCAACAACCCCAATTCCAACAAGTTTACTGAGGACCTGAGCAACAAGATGCTTCGGGTAATGGACAACCACATTGCCAAAATTGTTATCAACAACCATTCTATACTGGTTATGTCCATCAACCTTATCAAAGTTATCAGCATCAGATACATTATGTTGGTATGCAAATACCCACTACTCAGGTGATCCCATATTATCCTGGGTACACTTCACTAAACCTAAATCATTAGTTGCCCTTCGTAGCAACTCTAGAATTACTAGATTTGAACCGGTTAACCAATGATCGAATTGCATACACACCTCAGTTTCTGGCAATTCCTCATAAACTTCCGTCAGATATTCCTAAATTCAATGGATATCCAGGTGAAGATCCATCGAATCATGTAATGACCTTTCATTTGTGGTGTTCATCCAACACCCTCAATGATGATTCGATTAGGCTTCACCTCTTTTAGTGAACATTAAATGGCCCAACAGTGAAATGGTACATCAAACTACCTAGAGAATCATTTGATAACTTCAGTGCCCTTGCCACTACCTTTTTAACCCAATTTCAATTACCCATAACATATGAAACAATACTATAACTCCTTACCAATTTTAAGAAGACAACCACCACTCACATATCTTAGCATATTCATGAGTGGTGACAATGTCGTCGAATGGTAAAGACCTATGTTCCTAATTAGCTTCTAGTTGAGTGGTTTATTAAGTCATTATTACCTTCTATTACAAAAGATGTGGCAAAATGGGGAGTTGTCACTGAAGAGCAAGTCATTACTCATGCACAATATCTAGACTTGATTTATGCTCAGTCTAGCATTCTCTATGACAAAATTCTCGATGCTCCTAGATTGGAATTTTTTGTTCCTCCCCCTCCTAAATCAAACAGGGACTCTCATGCTGGTGATGGCATGATTGGCACCTAAAGTATGCAAACCGTAGAGCCCCAAACTAGTAAAGCACTTGCAGTTTCTGGCGAAAAAGCAAATGACAAACTTCCTGCCTCGGAGGCTAATATCATGTCATCCGACAAAGGCAAAGAACTGAAGCAATCAGGGGGCAAGGAAAAAGGGAAAATCAAAAAGAAGAAATAGGAAGATTCACCTCCTAAAAAATCTTCTTAAAACCCTACTGGACAAAAGAAATCAGGTCAACCATGTTTCATATGTAATGAAGAACATTGGATGAAAGATTGTCCACATCAAGCTGAAGTGAAGAAATTTTTAAAATATTCGAGCACCTCAGTAGTTTTGACTGATCCATTTCCAAACCAAGAAAATAATCTAGTTGCTATCGATAATTCTTCCCCATCCCAGGTGCTTATGTTATCTGTATCGAAGCAGCAAAATGATGCTTTGATATCGATGAGGAACAAATATTACAGGAATCCATAGATGTCGAACAACAACAAGGCTAATGATCAACCTACTAGTTCAAAAATAACTTCATCAGGAGTTGTGCCACCCATCATTCCTAAACTAACAATAAAGCCGCGAAGGGAGTAGTACATAAATCGACATTTAATCCTTGTGCTCAAGTAGCACAAAATTATAATATAGTAGAGGATTTGGCCCAATCGCCATCCACTATGTCGACACTTGAAGTACTGTATAATTACCCCTCGCAAAAGCAAGCTTTATTATCAGCAATAGGTGGGATTGACCCATCGGATTCCAATCTTGTGGCCTTCAACCACAAAGGATATGAACCTCAGTTACCGGCCCAACTCGCTTTCCTTATACAGGTAAAATCCCTCAACAAAACTGTTTATAGAACAATCATTACTGAGGGCACATCTACCTACATTATGGTAATGAGTTGCTCAAAAACTTTAGGCTCACCACCCTTTTCATGATTATCAATGATATTAAAAGCATTCGATGGAAGAACGTACATGTTGTATGGGATATTAAGTAACTTGAAAAATGAACTAGGGGCAAGATAGTAGAAATTGAAGTCAAAGTTATCGATGGAAACCTAGATTACAATATCCTTCTGGGCAAGCCCTGGATTTATGCTATGAATGTTGTTGTGTCAACATATTTTAGAAAGATTGCATTTCCCTCCCAAGGTGGAATTACAATCGTTGACCAACTAACCCATTTCCCCAACAGTTCACAAGTTACTGGAAGAATTCCATTTATACGTGGAAGTTCTCAAATGTTTCAAAATGTCAAAGTAGCTCTCCTAAAAGACCCTTCCTTAATGGGTAATTTTTCCCTCCCGCCTCCAAGTAATCTAGCGGAAGTGGCCACAGTGGAAACCTGTCATATGATATATTCTACATCATCAAAGATTAAGAAGAACTTTGACCATTTTGATAGTATGGGTCACTGAGGACAGTTCTTATCTTGTGTCAACCTCGTTACAAAATGAAACACGGGTTATGAAGATAGTTCTTTTACTGTGTCAACCTCATTAAAAAATGAAAGAAATCCCTTTCCAAATTGAGTCTTTGATTATGATCTCGTAGAATCCAAGTCGAGTCTTTCAAATATCTCAAAGGTAAACCTTCATTCCATCCACCGCATTGAATGCAATGAAGCTTTGGGGGCATGCATCTCGATTTGCATCATTATGTTGGGGGCATGCGAACTTATAACAATCATATCTTTTCATTTTAAACTTGTGTAAACATGAAACCAAAGACGAGAAATGTTTCTGCATGGTTCAAGCTCATTAAAAAATAAAACTACCTCATGAGCAATGTTTCTGCAGGGTTCAAGCTTGTTAAAAAATAAACCTGCCACCGATCATAGTTTCTCCTAATTCAACCTTGTTAAAAAATGAATCCACCTTTGGTAAATAACCTTTGTGATTTCCATTATATCTACCTTTTGATCCTTGGTTGTGTTCTTTCCATCACCTCCATCTGTTTGGTCAATCATACGCTTCCACTTGATTGTTTACCATTTTGAGGAACAGCTGCAATGAGTGATTCTATTAGCCACCCTTGTTACTACTGTGTTTGAGAAGTTCCAAAATTACCTGGAACCAGTTTCTACCCAGATACATCACTCGTTCCTCAAAAAGGAGTCTCTTTTAAGCTCTTTCTAGACTCATAAAATATGAAAAGATTGTCAGGCTACTGGCCTTTCTAGCACATTAAAGTAAAGGGAAGCGCCATCCCTCCTCTATATTTTAATCCTTTTGGACCTGAGGGATCATTGCACAAAGTTATCTAGCAGTTGTCTCGTTCGGCTTGCTAAAACTATTGAAAAGTCATCCCTTTCATATTATTTTATAATTTTCCAGACTTAAAGGATTATACCACGAAACAGGATTACTGGAGTTCCCTTTCTGTCTCTTTTCAAACTCTCTAAACATGAAAAGGACTGATTTGTCTTGGTCATTAAACTCATTAAAGCAATAGCAACAAACTTGTCCATCTGGACAAGAGCGAGTTTCACTTTCACTAGGCTCGCTAAAAAATAGCGACAGGTTTGCCTGAAGGGTAAATTATAGAACAAGAATATTTTATACTCCTCAAGCTTGGCAAAAATAAAGAGGTACTCATCAGCAATGACTGGGGAAAAAGGGAATAAAACTTGAAGAACTTCATTGGTAGCAGGTTTCTCTTGAACATGACACTTTCACTCCATCACCATGATTGAGTCAGGTTGGGTTATTCCGTTCATCATAACCATTGGTCCTCCGATACCATCCATGGGGTTAATGTTACCAATCCATCACAGTGTCACCGATATGTTCAAGAGAAGTCACTCAGAGAATTCACCAACCCAGCTAACAGCTCATCCACTGCAATACCTTCACTCTCCATTTTTCGTGACTGCAATTCCTGAAAACTGTATCATCAGATTGTTTTCACCTCCAGAAAATCATTTGCTTCGTTTTGTGTCGTAGATGTGGGATTCATTAAGGCCCTCCTACGATGGGTTAATTCTTGTCAACATCAGCTCATTATCCAATAAGTTGACTTAGGAACAAACCTTTCAGTACTTTGAAGCTTGCATGCCTCAATGGCAAGTTTCTCACTTCCGGCGACAGGTTTACATCAATGGCCTTCGACCAAAAGATTTTGCGTGGTGTTTGACATCAACTCATATATTCACACCACGTGAATTGTATTGTAGTACCTTGAGGGTCATTATCATTATTGGTGATTCCTCTCAAGCCTATTAACATCTTACATCATTAGCTGGTAATCAAGTGATGTCTTTCCATGTTCGACTTCAGGACATATTTTCACATGGATTGACTTGTACATCAGGCAAAGATTGAACGAGTTTGAAGACCTTAAATCTAGTTTCATCCATTCGGGCTGAGATATATTCAAGAAAATAAAGACATCAAATGTACTCCATATCTACACAGATGATCATCCAAGCTAAGGGATGATGGCTCTACAAGAATCATCAGTCTGCCACACAGATGGTTGTCTGTCCTATGTACATGAAAATGAACTTGTAAAGCTGAGCATGGGAATGCCTGCTTTAGCTAGATCATCAAAATCATATGAAGATAATGTATTGTATTGTATTTTATACAGGTCACCTTCCAGTTTGAAAAACCTCAAATCCTCATCATAAAGCATTTCACCCGACATCAAAAGATTTACCACATCATGCTTTAGGGGGCAACTATTATAGAAATATTTGGGCACTACAACCCCAATCACATATGTCGATAAACCAAGGGCTCTTAAACCCCTAAAAGTGTTGTTTCAAACCCTAAATGATCAAGATCAACTGATTACATCATTTCCCAGAAGTTCTCCGTGCAAAACCACTCAGAATTAGTTAAAACTGAGCCATACAGACTGCTTGATTCTAAGGGTGCGATGCATGCTGACTGTAACACTGGCCATGTGTGATTCATACTAAAATATCCTTTTGTAGTGTGCGATGGGTGAGAGAAGACAAATGGTAGAGGCAGTTTGCTAGGTGGAAACTCAGAGAATCTTCTAGAAACTGCTCATATGAAACTTGCTTTTTTGAATTCGCCCGGGGATAAGTAAGAGATCATGAATTCTCCAAGTGGAACTAAGAACTATTAGTGAAATGAAACTAATCAAAAACCCAGAAGCTAACTCACCCCTCTACAAATATCTCTAAATGGATCCCTCATCCCAGAGATCCAGAGGCTGGAATTTTGTAATTTGTAAGGAACTGTTGTTGGTTTCTCTTTGAGACATTTTTTTGTTGGGTGATCTTGCTTTTCATGAGGTGAAGAGGGCATTTATGCTCGGAGGATGATGTAGGATCAAACTGCTGGGTTGTAATCCTCTCTTCTACTTCGACTATCAATAAAGTTATTTGAGTTTTCCTCCATATACTTGTGTACTTGTAAATCTTGTATTTGTGAATGCAATTGCATGGTTAATTTACTTTGTATTCTGCATTGTTTATGGTATTATAGATCTCTATGCTTTGATGATATTTTTTTGCTTTGCCTCTATAGGTGTTCTTTGAAGTGGGACAAGTGAGAAAGGAGTGGCGAACTCTATCAAAGGAGAGAGGAAACAAGCAAGGAGCCAAGCAAAAGATTGAGGTTGGTGCTCTCTGCTTCTCTCTTATCTATCATCCATAAAGGAAAACACAAGTTACTTTGAATTGTTTGTTTCTAAGATAGCTACCTGTCTTAGTGGGACTAGCAGATCAAATAGCATCACTAGTTTTCTAGGAAATAATCTATGAGTTGAGGCACGAGATGTTGGGTCACTTGCATCATGGCGCTTTGACAATCATGCAACAAATTTCTACCAATCTTCCCAAAGGTACACTAGAGCAAGTCGACACATGTGAAGGGTGTACTTTGGGAAAATGCACCAGAGATTCCTTCCATGAAAAAGATAGTCAAGCAAAAGTGATCCTCACTCGAGTCCATTTAGATGTGTGTCCACCATTCTTGACAGCATCCATGACCAAGAACATGTATTATGTTATATTTGTTGATCTTCTTCATGAAGAATAAATATCATACTTATGAAAAGTTTTGTGAATTTAAAGCATTGGTCGAGCAAGATACCGGCAGGAAGGTTAAATCTCTCAGGAGTGATAATGGTGTGTTGTGTTGTTCAACAACTCCTCCATTTATTGATTTAGTAGTTAATATTCTACTAATAAATGGGGACCCTTTATAAAAAAATCCTCCAAAAAATTTTGCACTTAAAGGCTTTCCTTTTAAATTATTAGAAATGAATTGCTAAATAATATAATGTATCAAGACAAATCCCTTTTAGACTAAAAAAATCTTGCTTTATCACATATCATTAGATCATGTGTGTCAAACTTTAATTAGCAAACCAAGATTTGTGAATTGCGATATGAAGGGATCACTGTAATAAACTTAGGATGTCATTGAAATTTCCATTCAAAGCTAAGACTTAAGTCATTTCTTGTAAAATGAAGTGTCTATCGCAAATGCATATCGGCATTCATGAAAAGAACAACTAACGAAGCCTTTCGAATATGCAAATTGTGATATTGCACATAGAAAGCCAACACTCATCACTTTGCGGCACTTTACTCAAAGAACAATCTTGTGAACTATGAAAAGTTTGTGAAATGTGATGCCACCCGAACTTGACGAAATTATGTGATAAATTTCATAAACTGTAGTTAAGTCTAATGCTTCGTAAACAATCGCTTTACACTTTAAATATTTGTTTAAGTAAACTACACTTTTAACGATAAAAGGTATGCCTCTCACCACGCATCTCTGAGAATTTTAAACAACTCCAAAAAATGCACAATAAAAAATGGTACATTGTGATTTGTGATATTGCAATAATATTATTGCAATCACATAATCAACATTTCACACTTTAAACTTGCCACCTTAATTGTTTTCCTTTCCCATTTACGATGTGATTGATTAAATAAGTAATAAAGGCCATGATAAAATCTGTTAGTGAATATTTAATAATTTTTAATGGAATTTATGTTAAAAACAACTCGACTTGATTTTTTATATTTCATCTGCATTTTGAATGAAATCTCCTTCCTTGTCACCTTTTGGGGTTGACTGTATCATTTAATTCTCACTGTCATTTTCACCTTGTGTTTATCGAATAATCTCCATTACTCCATGTTAGGAAATCTCTGAAGGAAATGACGTTGGAAAGAATGGCAAAGAAGGGAAAATATATTGCATTGAGAAATCACACATGATACCACTTTTCTCCGATACCACCTGCAGTAAAGATGGAGAAACCACATCCTGAGAGTTCATGTATAACATGTTAGAAGAAGAGAATCCTAGGCCACTAGTAACAACGAAAATTAATGATTCCTAAGAATCATCCGAGGCCTACTATTTTGAAACATCATGTTCATTCTTGCACTGAATATTTGCGAGACCAAAGATATTACCATAAATAGATATGGTAAAATGGGTAATTGACGATGTACATAAGACTTTCAGGAATACAAGACAAGAGGTCATGGGGTCTTTCTCATGAGAAAATCTACGATTAATGTACTAGCTATTAGAGCCTCAAAAGTTCTATAAAAAGGAATTCCTTGAGAATTTTGCCAAAGAGAATGAAGACCCATTGGATGTAGACCTGGAGGTGAGGTAGAGGCAAATTCAAATGGGATAAATCTGGTATGTACTTGATAGCATCCCTCTCTACCCCTCATAATTTCGCAACAACAATGATGTTTAGGTTATTCAATAAACCCGATAGTACCAAATCTTCTATGGAGTGGCTCCCATTAATTGATGCAACAGTTAATGCAACAATTATGAGCTGGAGTCAGATTTTATCAGACAATTTAACAAAGGCCATTATGGAATATAGAAATAAGAGAAGCATTTCTTCAAGGAATCTTTCCCCTTTCTTTATCATTGCTTTTTTTATGGATGCAATTTGTATTTGTTCTCAGTTTCCAAACACAGGATGGAAGTGGACTGTACAGAATGAACTCCCCACACATATATACCATAATTTTTTGTGGGAATCTCAATTCCATCCCCATTTTTAAAAAATCTACCAGGGTATTATGCTTCCTATTCGTAAAACATTTTTTGATAGATTGGCCCCTAGATTTTCTGAAGAGGCCAAAGTAGACACCTTGCCAATGCCCAGATGGTTTGGTGAATAGATGTTCACTCACATCAAATTTTTTGGGAGCATTTCTTCTCTGTGTGTCCTCCCATATTACATCCTAGGCAAGCTATTGGCCAGGGAAATAACTTACGAGACAACAGGGGAGGGCATTTAACCAAAGGCCCGAGAGAACAAAAGAAATCCATTTGACCAACCTTTCCATTACAATGTTGTGCTTTCACACTACATGACTATGGACATGCAATAAAAGAAGCATATATTATTATGTCTATGAAATTGGCCACAATTCCAAGGAGATAATATGACCCAGTTCACATTGCCAAATAATTTACCTTTATGGTTAAAGTTAAACAATTCACCCATGAAGAGGATGCCTTTGATGACCTGTTTCAAGAAGCAGAAACATTTTCACAAGTCCTACATTTGGAATCATTACAGTTGAGCCCAAAAGATATTAATTATTTTCATGTGTATAGGAATAAGAGATTGTTAAAGGTCCCATTGGACCTATTACAGATTGAACCAATAATAAAACCAACTCCTAGTGTAAGCTGGGAGGGAAGTTCAAAAGAAAATTCTCAAGAAGAAACTGAACAAAAGTTGACTCACGAGTCAGAGAACTTAGAACAAAAATCTCAAAATGGAGGAGGAAACACATACAAAGACTCTGAGAATTATACCGCTAGAAGTATTGAGGAATCGGCCAAACAAGCCTTGGTAAAGAAGCAGGCAGAGGTTACTTCCACTTCAGTTCAATCAAGGAAGGTGCCAGTAATTGACCTTGACAAGGAATGGAATGAATTCAATAAGAAGCTCCAAACAAGTACTGAGGAAACATCTAATTTTCAGACCCTCAAACAGACCCAGTACAAAGAAAATCTAGAAACAACAGAGCAAGGGGCTAAAGGCACTCAGGATATTAAGATTATTCATGTTTCTCCTACTTCTAAAATTTTCTTGAGAATTGAAGAGATACCTCCATCAGATATATTCTATAGTCCTACTCATTAGGTTGTAGTTAAAAGAAAAAGGAAGAAAATGAAACTGGACACCACGGCTATTACAACTCTAGAGAATGAACCAATGGATGTTGTGTGGAAGGATACTCCTATTGACTCATCCGAGAATCTCACAAAGTTGTCACAATTTGTAGGAGCTTATGCCATAGAAACCATCGATAAGGAAACATAAGTTTGAATGTTGCTAACTGAAAATAACAGAAAATTATGTTGCTTGAACAACAATTAGAACAAGGAAAAACTAATCAGCAAGCAGAACAATAGGTAGCTTAGCTTTAGAGTGAATTTGAGCAGATGAGGTTACAACACTAGGCCATATTAGCATAAAAGGATTCCAAAATTCATCAAATGCAAGATATCATGGATAATTTCAAAGATAACCCGCAAACTGAAGAATTCATCAAAGAAGTGGTCAATCTTAATTCCCTATTAATGCAACAAGACGAAATGTTTTGCCAGAAAATCTCGTAGATTAATCCTTACTGTGAGACCAATGATAAATTAATAAATCAAGTAATTGATATGAGGTTTGAATACAAAGAGATCAACAAAGAGGTTTCTGAATTTATCACCTAGCAAGAATCTAAGGATGGAAGAAAGATGACCTACCAAAAATAGAGGAATCCTATAAAGATATTATGTTTACATATTGGGATTTGCAGATGAAACAAGAATAAAGGGCGATAGTGATAGTAGTAGGAGCAACAAGCATTGTAATAGAAGCCATTAATTAACACCTCCATAGTTCTAGCCTTGTGAAAGAATGCATACGAGGATTTCCACCAAATGTCAAAGAACTAGAGAAGTAGTGGAAAGAGACAACCCAGGAAAAGGAAGAAGCTATTAAATAGCTAACTAGACTGAATTGGAGACATAATGGCAGTTTCTAGTAAAACTACATAGCCAGTGGATGATTTTGTGATGTTTAACACCTTCTACACAAAGATAGTGTCAACTTTGACATCTGCCATATTTATTGGGCAGTTAAAATCCACAATTATCCAGCGGCCCCAGCTCAAACCAATGGTCGACATTTGCAACATCAGAGATCAAGTTAGCTGGTTAAGTTAGTTAAATGTTCAAAGGAGCTAGTCATTAGTTTAATTCTATTTTTATTTTTGTTTTTTCCCTCTCTGAGGAAGGTTGTTTGAAACATCCTCAGCTATTTTTGTATTAATATATTTTTGAGGCATGTTTTTTAGTATTTAAACCCCTCTCATGTATTTAGAGAGGGGTCCAGAATTTTATCAAAAACACTTTTCAAGACATTACACTTCTATATTTTTCAGAAGGTTTTGATGAAATGAGTGGAGCAAGATCTATTTTTCTTTGAATATCTAGCATGCTCTACTGAGATTACAATTTTTTACTCTTAGAGTGTATTGGATTGAATGGAATTCAGTCAACATTGTTGAAACACATGAGCTGGACCTTTCATATATGGTACTTTTATCGTATGATTATGTTTTATTTGTGTACTAACAATACTTTTTCTCTTGATTGTTTTATGTATGAAAGTTTGAGTTATAGTTCTGCATTTTTACACTTTTGTATGATGTTTTTAGCTCTAATTCTATTTCGAATACATGAACGATTTCCATATGTGCCATAGTTTTCTCATTTGTTTTGTCTAACTATTTATCCAAAATAATTATCTTTAAACGATTTAATTTATTTTGGCAATTGAATGATCTTTATTACCAATTGATTTAAGACATCATTGTAGACCACATATCTTATTTTATTCCTGAGTATACATGTGTTTATTATTTAGAATAGATTATACATAGCTAAATCATTTCCAATTACATATTATATCATACGATCAACATTATCAAAACAATCTTCTCTGGGAAACTGGTCCCATTATCTCCAGTCAAAGCCACTATATGTTATGAAACCAACTCAAGAAAAGATAGAAAAGATAGATCAACGCCTTAGAATTCAGCCTCTTAGAGGGGGCAACCTCCTTTACATTACATACATGAACAATTCTTGGATGATAAAAATGAAAATACCTCCTTTCTATATATAGGAGTTTAAGGGGTCATTATATAATCAGAGCCTACATAACAATAATAATGTAAGGGCACAATAATAACAATAGTGGGCTTCTATGGGGCACAATAGTAACAATATGGGCACTACATGGGTACATAAATATAATAAGGGGGCTGTACTAATAATAATAAGGGGTTACATTAGTAGTATAGGGGCCTAACATGCCCCTCTCCTTCAAAAAGTGTTGTCCTCAATGCTTGAGTAGTTCTTGATGCTTCTGTATAAACTTCTTGTCCTCTGATATGGAATCCTCAGCGGGTAAGTTCTTCCACTTGACGAGATACTCTAAAATTGATTGATTTCGTAGCTGTTGGGTTCTTGTTTCTGTGACTGCACCAGGTTCCAATATGATTTTTCCTTCCTCTTCAATTTCTAGCAATATTGTTTGAATTTGGATCTTTTGAAAATTTTGAATAAGTGGCCATACTTCTTCATCCTTATTTGATTCATCCCTTGCTTTGTTTATCCAATTTGATTGGATAATATAAATAGCATAAAACAATGCTTCCACATCCTCATCCTTTCTTGAGAGTGCATCTGCAACAAAATTTTGATTCCATTTTCTTTAGATGATGTCAAAGTCATTACCCAACATATTTGTGACACCTTTTTTTTGTTCTTCTAAAGTTAATATTTGTTCTAAAAATTATTTAAGACTATCATGATCCATTTTTACCTCGAAGTGTCTTCCCATTCGGTAAGGTTGCCATTTTTTAAGTGCATGTAGTATTGCCAACATTTCCTTCTCACAAATAGCTTGCTTGAGATGTAGCAGTAAAAATACCCAATCACCTAAATCAAAACATTTTTCGCTACGATGTTGATCTACCTGTTGTTTCATTCGATTTTGCACCAAAGTGGCATTTTCCTTTAAAATTTGGAGAACTTGTTGTTGATGCACGATGTGATATTTCACCACTTGAACATTTTTCTTCTTGACATGTCCTTCTATCTTTAGAGTTTGAGTGATAATTTCTTCCAATCCTTTACAAGATATGGTCAAATTAATTTCTTGATGCTCGATGTGATCTTTCACTTCTTGAACATTTTTCTTCTTGATATGTCCTTCTATCTCGATAGTTTGAGGAGTGGTAATTCCTACCAATGCTTTACAAGATATGGTCTGATTCATTTATTCTATCTCTGGGGTTGGATCCTGGCGTATATCCTCTTCTTTTGATGTTTCTTGATCCTTTTCTTCCTCCTCTTCATACTCTATGTAAAATAATTTCTTCCCAACACACTTATGACCTTTAGGGCATTTGCTATCACAATTGTAACAAAGCCCTTTTTCTCTTTTTTCTTCCAATTGTTGTGGTGTAACCCTTGTAGGTTGTGGAAGGCTAGGAGAAACAACACTTCCATCTTTATAGTTGTGAAGGGTATGCTTCATAATTTTTCTCTCCAATATGTCACAAAGCCCCTTTACTCTTTCCAATTGTTGTGGTGTTGCTCTAAAGAAGGTGTTGCTCTTTGTATCCTCATAATGTGCTATCATTTCCTCCGTGAAAATTGACCACATAACAAGTTTTTTACGAGAACAAAGCCCTTTATACCATAAAATTGATCCGGTTCTAAATATGAAGATGCAATACATACCTTTTGTAACAGTGGTACACCATGTAGATCAAAATATTGCTCCATTTGACGTATCCAATTTACCGGATCCTTGCCATCAAACTTCTTCATCTTGCATTTTCTTGATTTTAGGAGCTCAATCTTGAAATGACTGTAACTTTGTACTTTCATATCTTTAAGCTTTGAAACTATGACCTTTAGTAGTACAGTGACCTGATTATAGACTAATTCAGTAGAGAGAACTTGTACGACGTGCCACGTGTCACTGTTTCAACCTTTGACTCTAAAAAATATATAAATGAAAACTACAGTCCGTCTTCTTTCTGTACCTTCTTACGAAATTTCAATCCGATGCTCAGAAATAAAGTTATGACGATTTTCCCCAGGTCACCTATTTTGAGTGTAATTCAGGCGTCTGCAAAAAGGCCAACTTCCTCAGATCATATCTCCGAAAATTTCTCCTGAAACGCTCTGAAATTCGTACCCAACGTTCAGCGCCCAGTCGTCTCAAATGGTTTTTTTTTTCGACTTCCGAAACATCACAGAAAAAAGTTATAGCGCAAATGCCACGATGACTTGTTTGGAGCAGCGAAACCCTAGAATCCAAAGCTCTGATACCAAATGTTATGAAACCAGCTCAAGAAAAGATAGAAAAGATAGATCAACACCTTAGAATTCAGCCTCTTC
>APFE031365028.1:0-10219 GCA_000404065.3 Pinus taeda
GTCGGCGTAAAATCTAGGAGTGGGAGTGCAGGTGAGGTTCTTGAACCGAATTTGGGATTCCAATTCTTGTTCTTGAATTCTTGTTCAATGTGTTAGCGTAAATGCTAGGAGAATTCATATCGTTTGATTCTTGTTGAATGTGTGAGTGGTGTGTGAGCGTAAATATTGGGAGAGGGACTACAAGTCAGCTTCTTCAAGCGGAGTTGGGATTTCAAGAACTTGAATTCCATTCATATATATAATAGAGCACAACTAGATTATAAATAATAATCACCTTACGGTTTAGGGTTTAGTGTTTAAAATGTTATAAAATCTTTAGGGTTTAGGGTTTAAGGTTTAAGATTCTAAATGTTTTAAAATGTTTAGGGTTTGGGGTTTAGGGTTTACTTTTAAGGGTTTAAAATGTTATAAAATGCTTAAGGTTTAGCATATATAGAATTTTAGTAAATTCTTTTAATAAACACAAAAGAAAAGGTTACAAAAACACTTGTGAAAATGTTATAAAATTATTAGGGTTTAATGTTTAGGGTTTAGGGTTTAACGTTTTACAAAATTCTTAGGGTTTATGGTTTAGTGTTTAGGTTCTAGGGTTTATAATACTTTACTAAATTATTTTAATAAACACTTAAAAAAGTTACAAAATGGTTGTTAAATGTTATAAAGTGGTTAGATTTTACGGGTTAGGGTTTATAACATGTGAGTAAATGATTTCAATAAAAACTTAAATAAAAGTTACAAAGAAATTGCTAAAAGATTATAAAATTCTTAGGGTTTAGTGTGTAGGGTTTAAGGTTTAAAATGTTATAAAATTCTTAGGGTTTAGGGTTTAGAGTTTCTAACAATTTAGTAACTTCGTTTATTGAACACTTAAAAAAGAGTTATAAAAGAGTTGATAAAATATAATAAATTGCTTAGGGTTTAGGACTTAGGGTTCAAGGTTTAAAACGTTACAAAATTCTTAGGGTTTATGGTTTAGTGTGCTTAAGGTTAGGTTTTATAAAACTTCAGTAAATTCATTTAAAAAACAATTAAAAAGGAACTTACAAAACACTTGTTAAAATGTTATAAAATTCTTAGGGTTTAGGATTTAGGGTTCCAAATTTTATAAATTTCTTAGGGTTTGGGGATTAGGGTTTGGGGATTAGGTTTTAGGGTTTATAACACTTTAGTGAATTAAAACACTTGAAAAAAGATACAAAATTCTTGTTAAATTCTTATAAAATTATTAAGACTTAAGGTTTAGGGTTTGAAATGCTACAAAATTATTAGGGTTTAGGGTTTAAGGTTTAGAGACAAAATTTTTATAAAAACCTTAGGGTTCAAGGTTTTTGATTTCGGTTTTACGATTTATAATAGTTTACTAAATAATTTTAATAAACATTTATATAAAAATTACATAACGCTTGTTAAGATGTTATAAAATGCTTTGGTTTGGGGGCTTAGGGTTTAGGGTTTTGGTTTTATAAAACTTTTGTAAATGCTTTCAATAAACACTTAAAAGAGTTACAAAACTCTTTTTAAAATGTTATAAAATGCTTAGCGTGTGGGGTTTATGGTTTAGGGTCTAGTTATTATAAAACTTTATTAAGTTCTTTCAATAAACAATTAAAAAAAGTTACAAAACGCTTGTTAAAATGCTATAAAATGCTTAAGGTTTAGGGTTTAAAGTTTAAAATGTTATGAAATGCTTTGGGGTTAGGGTTTAGGGTTTAGGATTTATAACACTTTAGTGAATTTTTTAATAAATACATAAAAAAATGTTGCAAAACACTTGTTAAAATTTTATAAAACGTTTAGGGTTTACACTTTAGGGTTTAAAATGAAATAAAAAGCTTCAGATTTAGGGTTTATTGTTTGGGGTTTATGGTTTAGCTTTTAGGCTTTAGTGTTTATAAAACATTGGTAAATCATTTTAGGGTTTATGATTTAGGGATTAAAATGTCATAAAATTCTTAAATTTTAGGGATTAGAGATTAGGTTTTAGGGCTTACGGTTTATAACACTTGAGTAAATTCTTTAAATAAACACTTTAAAAAAGTTACAAAACATTTTTTTAAATGTTATAAAATGCTTAGGATTTAGGGTTTAAGGTTTACATTTTATAACATTTTAGGGTTTAGGAATTAGCATTGATGGTTTATATTTCAGGGTTACAGGTTTATAACACTTGATTAAATTCTTTTAATAAACTCTTAAAGAAAAATTCCAATTTTTATAAAATCCTTAGGGTTTAGTGTTTAGGGTTTAATGTTTACGGTTTAATATTTAAAATGTTATAAAATGTTTAGGGTTTAGGGTTTAGTGTTTATGGTTTAGAGTTTATAAATAATTTAGTAACTTCTTTTAGTAAACAAGTAAAAAAGAGTTATTAAACAATTGTTAAAAGGTTATAAAATACTTAGGGTTTATGGTTTGAAATGTTCCAAAATTATTAGAGTTTAGGGTTTAGTGGTTAGGGATTATAACATTTTAGTAAGTTATTTTAATAATAACTTAAAAAAAGCTACCAAATGATTTTTAATATGTTGTAAAATGATTAGGGTGTAGGGTTTAGAGTTTAGGGTTTATAACATGTAAAAAAAAGTTACAAAATTATTGTGAAAATCTTATAAAATGCTTAGGGTTTAAGGTTTAGGGTTTAAAATTCTATAATATGCTTAGGGTTTAGGGTTTAAAATGTTATAAAATGCCTAGGGTTCATGTTTTACACTTTATAACACTTTAGTAAAATATTTTAATAAACACTTAAAAAAACTTACAAAGAACTATTTAAAATGTAATAAAATACTTAGGGTTTTGGGTTTTGGGTTTAGGGTTTATAACACTTTAGCAAATGTTTTTATTAAACACTTCTAAATGGTTAGAGATATCTTGTTAAAATGATATAAAATGATTAGGGTTTATTATTAAGGGTTTAGGGTATAAAATGTTATAAAATCCTTAGGGTTTATAATTTAGGGTCTTGGGTTTAGTGATTAGGGTTTAAGGTTTATAACACTTCAGTAAATTATTTTGATAAACACTTAAATAAAAACTACAAAATACTTGTTAAAATGTTATAAAATTATTGGGATTTTGGGTCTAGGGTTTAGTGTTTATAACACTTTAGTAAATTCTTTTAATAAACACTTAAAAAAAGCTACATAACACTTTCTAAAATATTAAAAATGCTCACGATTTAGGCTTTAGTGTTTAAAACGTTAAAATTTTCTTAGCCTTTAGTGTTTAGGTTTTATAACGCTTTAGTAAATTCTTTTAATAAAGGCTTAAAAATGTTAGAAAAAACTTTTTTAAAATGTTATAAAAATCTTAGGGTTTACGGTTTAAAATTTTATAAAGTGCTTAGAGTTAAGGTTTTATAACACTTTACTAAATGATTTTAATAAATACTTAAAGAAAAGTTACAAAACAATTGTTAAAATGTTATAAAATGCTTGGGGTTGAGGGTTTAGGGTTTAGGGTTGATAATACTTTGGTAAAGGCTTTAAATGAACACTTAAAAAAAGTTACAAAATTCTTATTAAAATGTTATAAATTGTTAAGGTTTAGTGTTTAGGGTTTAAAATATAATAAAATTATTAGGTTTTATTGTTTAGGGTTTAGGGTTTATAATACTTTAGTAAATGCTTTTCATAAAAAATTTAAAAAAATCATGAAACACTTTTTGAAATGCTATAAAATGTTTAGCGTTTAGGGTGTAAAATTTTTATAAAATTCTTAGGATTTAGGGTTTAGGTTTTATGGTTTAGGGTTAAGTTTTTATAATGCTTAGTAAATCATTTTAATAAAAACATAAAAAGAGGTTACAGAACACTTTTTAAAATGTTGTAAAATTTTTAGGATCTAAGGTTTAGGGTTTATAATGCTATAAAATGCTTAGGGTTTGCAGGTTAGGGTTTAGGGTTTAGTCTTTGTAAGTGATTTGACTTAATTTCTCAAACAAGGTTGTCATTTAAACAAATTTCCTTGCACCTCATAAAATTAAGTTTTTATGGAAATGGTTTCTCACACGTGTTTCAATCATGGAACTATTTTTCAATCTCCCATAGAATTTCAATTTCTCCAATGTACTCTCTTTTGGTTTTGTAGGAAAAAATTCACCAATGACATCCTCCATTAATATTCATGGTTTTATGGTTATTTATGTACTAAATTTAACTTCAATAAACTTTATATCCATACCTTTCCATTAATTATATCGTTTCTAAAGGGTTATACTATTGACTAATCAATTCTCACTCTGGTGCACCCAATGGAGTAGGAGAAGATTGTGTTGATAATCAAAAAGATTTTTTTGATTATATATAACCATGATATACAACTACAGAACTATGTTTTTCATATCAAAATTTTATTGTTTATGAAAAAAATTATTTGTTTATTGATTTTTGAAGTTTATGAAGTAATATTTCAATTGGATTTTGTAGACACATATTCTTATATGTTTTTTTTTCAACTATTACATGAATAGTAAACTAAGATAGTGATATTTTTTGAATTTGTTTGTTTCTTTTGAAAAGTTTGCGTTATTGTTTTTTCAATCGGCCTCTTTAAATTTCTCCAAAAAAAATGAAGCATTATGCTTAAGAGAAAATAGGTGAAGAATATGATATGAATTAGAAAATCTAAAACCCATATGCCATTCGATGGAATATTCCTTCATCAATCCAACATGATCTGATCCACCACCTAAGGAAAAAACTTTTGCCTAATTTCACTAGGGTACAAAAAGCTATTGTAGAAAATATTGCATAAGGGGTACTGGAAATGTGTATTTTAAGACTTTGAAAGCTCAATGGAGTGCCTAACTTTTCAATTCAAATATATTGATAAATATATTTTCTTACTTATTAAGAAACATGATTGACCACTTACAAATGTATTGATTGGGCCATTAAATTGTTTAATCTAGTGCTCTTTTTGTTTACCTAAACACTCCCTCTCTAGCTAAAATATGAAACCAAGATCTATGCTATATATGGAGAGAGAGAGAGAGAAATTCTTATTCATCAGTGGTACATCATAGAATCCTTTCTCCCTTGATGGTCCATGATTATAATGGAAAAGCATTCCATGGAATCCATTGCTCTGAGTTAGTGACTAAAAAAATTGGTAATGTGCATGCATGATGGTGTTTATAAAGAGGATAATGGAAAGGCATATAGACAATAACATATAAAACTTATTTCTACTCTATTTTATCATATCAAAGTAGGTATGGATAGAATATTAAATTAGCAATTATCGCTAAAGTTAGAAAAATTTGAAAACTCAAAAAATAAATATCCTTGAAAAATTGATAATAGAGGTTTTCTTTTCTTTTTGTCTCACTTAGAAGAAAAAATGGCCTTTTTCTCATAATTCTTTCTAGCTAATTTGAGGCAATGAAAGATCACAATATTTCTTGAAATTGTATTGATGGATTCTAATGAAAAGGCCAATTCCTCCATAAGTAAGACTGTAGATTTATTTTCAAATAATATTTATATAATATTTATTCTATTATAAATAATATTATTTATATTTAGTGTTTTATTTTTAATGATGGTCCCTATGAAATATTGTATTTCTTCAATATTCCTTTTCTTTATTTAGGGTGATTCATAATACAATAATATTAAATTAATAAATTAGATTCCCTAAATACAAAATGGTATATTATATATTTATATTAAATAATATAAATTATTATTATAATCTTATTGATAATTAATATTAAAAAAATATTTTCAAGAATCACGATATCATGCATAAAAATATTATGCACAATATTTATATTTTGTTAATATACCATGTAATAATAGACTTTATCTAATAATTGGAAATAGGATTTGGTTATGCAAGATAATGATAATTTCAAGGATTGTTTCAATATGGACATGTCTAGGAATAAATTGAAGATAAGTAATCATTAATAGGTTAGAGAAAAAAATAAGTGATTCACACCTCCATAGTAATGCTTGAGAATAAAAATTTTGGAGATTAGTTGGTCCATCTTAAGAATTCTAATTATTGAAACAAGAATATAATTTGAAGTAACAAAAATTATGTTTGTTTCAATTTTCTTGGATTTTGTAAGATTGTGAAACCTTTTTAGTTATAATGGAGTAATCACCTTTGCTTTATCCTACAAAATCCCACACAAAAGTATGCTAAGAGTCATGTAAATTATTTTTCTATTACATATTCAATTCAAAGTTTAAGTAATTGGTACCAACTAAACCCTTTAACTTCATAAATTTGGTTTTCATATTCAAGGAACGCAGTATCTCCATTGAAAACATATACCAAAATCTAAAGGTGTCAAAAAGAAAAATTTAAATACTCGTATTGAAGCCCACTATCTATATTCAAGAAAGTCATAATGTTATTGAGAACAAAGTGTTGTATGCACAACTAGTTTATAGGGTTATATTTCAAGTAGATTTGATTGAATTTATTATTCCTACACATTTAGGATATGTTCTAAATTATTTATTATAGCAAGGTTACTATATGTCAATTTCAAGCTAAAATTTAGGTAGAAATGGGTTCTATATTTTATGTTTTATGTTGAAACTACCAATTTTTTACTTTAAAAGCAAATAAGTATTATTTTAAAATTAAAATTTTAATTTTTCTGCTTTGCCATCAACTATTCAGTCTTTATAACTTTGAAATTGTCAATCTTTTACCTCAAAAGAAATTGATTGTTGGTTTTAAATTTAACTTTTAATTTGTTACTTTGCATATTTTAAAATTTAAAAGTTAATTATTTTGATTTTATTTAATGTTACTTTTCTATTTGTTTTTAAATTTAACTTTTAATTTTTTTCCATGCATGTTAAAAATTTAGGGTTAATTATTTTGCTTTGCTATTTTTTTATTTAACATTATTTTTCCTTTTGTCTATAAAGTTTTAACGAATCTAATTAATATTCCTATTCTATATTTAGGTAACTTTTTGCTTTTGGGTAACTTTTAGCCTTTTTGGGCTGTTGTAATTAGTATTTCTGGAATTCAACCATAGCATTTAGTTAAGAGAGTTCCAGCAGTTTCGAGGCAGATCCGAGGAATCCGAATTCGAGCCATTTATGAGATAGCCATTTCATCATTGTTCAAGGTGGATTTCAAAATGGAAATCTATCGCAATTGTTTCAAGATGTGCCCAATTGTTTCAAGATGTGTTACATGAATCTGTTTGACAATAAGTCAGATTGAATAAGTCGGATGGAATATATGAAGGTCGTGTGTTCGATCCACAATGTTGTTGCTTCTGTATTTGTATCTTTGTTGGGAGAGCGTCGTGTGTTCAATCCACAATGTTGTTGCCTCTGTATCTTTGTTGAGAGTGAGAGGGCGTACTGAATATATGAAGGTCATGTTTTCCATCCACTTTCCTCTATATCTTTGTTTGGAGAGGGTCATACTGAATATATGAAGGTCCTTTGTTCGATCAACACTTCTTTGTAATTGTTAGGTGCTGTGTTCGATCCACGCTCCTCTTTATCTTTGTTGGGAGAGCGTGAGACTGCGTAAGACGGAATATATGAAGGTAGTGTGTTCGATCCCCGCTCAACGCAGCTAGCACTTTATAATTCTACTTCAAATCACGTTGGAGGTAAGGAGGCCATTTTTGTCCATTCAAATTATCTTAATATTCTTAACGTGGGAGAGCGGTTCTGTATCTTTGTTGGGAGAGCGTGAGACTGCGTCAGACGAAATATATGAAGGTCGTGTGTTGGATCCACGCTCAACGCAACTAGCACTTTCATAATTCTACTTCAAATCACGTTGGAGGTAAGGAGGCTGTTTGTGTCAATTCAAATTATCTTAACATTCTTGACGTATGCCTCTTCTTCTTCGATCTTTGTTTTACTTCTTCTTCGATCTGTGTTGTTAGTTTTGTTTGCACATTTGAAACCAATTTTTAATAATTTTGTTTGCAGAATCCTTGTTTTAAAGTGTTGTTAATAAAAAAAATCAGCAACTATGCATATCGTTTTGGGAAAATTTTGTTGGCACATTGAAAACCATACCTCTTTTTCGAGCCTCGTTTTAAATAAAGTTTATAAATTTTTCCCACAACTATGGATATTGTTCATGTTTAATTTTGTTGGCCGTTGTTTTAAAGTAGGGTTTATAATTTCTTTGTGCAATTATAATATCCTTTGGGAATATTTTTTTTATTATAAATATCCTTTGTGAATAATTTTTTTTTGTACATTTGAAGCTATGAAACCACGCAGCTATGGATGTAGTTTGTGAATAATTCTCTTTATACATTTGAAACTATGCATTTTCTTTGAATTTTAAAGTAAGATGTATAACTTTTTCGTTTATGTATAATTTTGTTTGCACATTTGAAATGTTGAGAACTTGTCTATAATTCTTTTTCTACAACTATAAGAAATACCTATTGATATTTTTCGTGTTCTATTATACTTTTGTTAACCCATTGAAAACTTTGACCACTCCGTTATCAAGATTCGGCCTCAAGTACTATATAGGCTCAATTACTATACCGGGCAAATCGTGTGGACTGAATTTTTGGATTATGGTTAACAACGCATCAATCATAGAAACATCCATCTCTTTGGGGTTTGTCAAAACAACGGATGGGAAAAGTTTATTTTGGGTGTGTGATACACTTTGATGTCTTCTTTTAAACTGTATCTTAATATGAAAATGGATTTAACTTTTTTTTTATCGGAATTGGAATTTGGTACTAAAATTATATATTTTTGAAATTTTTAATGTACAAATAAATTTAATTTTGTAAATTATATTTTTTAAATATAAAAATGTATTTTTAATATTTTTAAATATAAATATGTAGAAATAATGTAAGCATTAGAATTTCATTTCATATATTTTTGAAATTTTTAATACACCAATAAATTTAAAATAGTTAAAATTATTTTTATTTATTTTTTAACATAAGAGGAAGATGTTGTGAGGTGTGTTTATTTTTTATTATCAAAACTCTTTCAACTTTGATATTGAAAATCATAAATTTTGTTTTATTGTAATAGATGAAATACTATGAAGGTATTAAAGTACATCTTAGTGTGCTAATACATTAGAAACACACCAATAAATTAGACATACATCTTAACAGCCAAGGTATTGAAGGCATACCAAGAGTAATCTTGTGTTTCAACCACCTTAACCTCATTTGGTCCAATGAGATGGAAGATATTTATAGTTCCATTTGAGTCCACATATGTGAGATTATAATATCATTATTATTGGTGTTCCATTGTACTTAGTGGAGGTTTTACGAAGTTTGGTTGTGTTTTGTGTCTATAAGTTACTTAAGGGTTTCAAGAATTTATGTCTATGACCACTTAATTTTTACTTAATTTTATTTTTTAAAGATTTTATATAATTAATATATTGATTTTAAATAGTTTTGGAAATTAAGAATGTGGGTTGTGTATACTTTTCTATATAAATTTTACAAAAAAAAAATAAATAAATAATTAAATTGTTGTTCTCACAATTATTTAGGGTTTAGGGTTTAGGGTTTAGTGCTTAGGGTTTATAACATTTTAGTAAGTTATTTTAATAATAACTTAAAAAAAGTTACCAAATGTTTTTTAATATGTTGGAAAATTCTTAGAGTTTAGGGTTTAGAGTTTAGGGTTTATAACATGTAAAACAAAGTTACAAAATTCTTAAGGTTTATGGTTTAGGGTTTAAGGTTTAGGGTTTAAATGCTATAAGATGCTTAGGGTTTAGGGTTTATGATTTAGGAATTATCTTTTATAACTCTTTAGTATATGCTTTTAACAAACACTTTAAACAAAGTTAGAAAATGCTTGTTGAAATGTTATAAATTGCTTAGGGTTTAGTGTTTAAAATGTTATAAAATGCCTAGGGTTCATGGTTTACACTTTATAACACTTTAGTAAAATATTTTAATAAACACTTAAAAAAACTTACAAAGAACTATTTAACATGTAATAAAATACTTAGGGTTTTGGATTTTGGGTTTAGGGTATATAACAGTTTAGCAAATGTTTATAGTAAACACTTCTAAAAGGTTACAAATAACTTGTTAAAATGATATAAAATGATTAGGGTTTATTATTAAGGGTTTAGGGTTTAAAAAGTTATAAAATCCTTAGGGTCTGGTTTTAGTGATTAGGGTTTAAGTTTTATAACACTTCAGTAAATTATTTTGATAAACACTTAAATAAAAGCTACAAAATACTTGTTAAAATGTTATAAAATT
>APFE031365036.1:0-53307 GCA_000404065.3 Pinus taeda
CCAACTATTCCTACTGCATGCATGATGTCTGGCCGAGTTCCTGTCAGATAGAGTAGACTACCAATCATGGATCTATAGGTTGGTTGATGTACTGCTACTGATTCATCATTAGTGCTGAGGCTGCATCCTGTTACCATAGGGGTACATACTGGTTTCGAGTCTTCCATGCCATATTTCTTCAAGATCTACTTTAGGTACTTGGTTTGTGATAAAAAGATACCATCTTTATTTTGTTGGATTTGTAGACCAAGGAAATATGTCAGCTCACCAAGCAAGGAAATTTCAAATTCTTTCTGCATCACCAAGGTAAAGTTTTGACTCATAGCTTCTTCATTGCTGCCAAAGATGATATCATCAATGTATACAACAAATATTAGCAATTTATCATTATCAATTTTTATATATAGATTGCTATCTACTGATCCTTTTGAGAAACCTTGTTGATGGAGGTATTTGTCCAGACGATAATGCCATGCCCTTGGAGCTTGTTTAAGACCATAGAGTGCCTTCTTAAGTCTACATACAAGTTTTGGATCATTTCCAAGAATGAATCCATATGGTTGCTCAATATATACTTCTTCTTCTAGGTCCCCATTCAGAAAGGTAGATTTTACATCCATCTGAAATACTTTGAACTTCTGAAAGCTAAAGAGAGCAAGGAACATCCTTATAGCCTCAAGTCTCGCAACTGGTGCAAAATTTTCTTCAAAGTCTATGCCTTGTTGTTGCGCATACCCTTTACAAACAAGTCTTTCCTTGTTTCTAACCACTTCTCCATTTTCATTTAGCTTATTTTTGAAAATCCATTTTGTCCCTATGACATTCTTATCTTTTGGCCTAGGAACCAACTCCCAAGTTTTATTCTTTTCAATCTGCTTGAGTTCTTCGTCCATGGCCTTGACCCAGCATTCATCTTTGCAAGCCTCTCTTACATTTTGCAGTTTAGTGGAGGAGAGCAATGGTAGATAGCTTTAAGCTTCTGAAATGGTTCTTCTTGTTTGTACACCTGCCTCTTTCTACCCCAAAATTTGAGATTCTGGATGATTCTTCTGAACGTATCTGGATGGAGTCTTTTCTTCTATCCTTATCTATTCTTCTGGTGCCTCATGGGTTTCTTCTTCGTCATGAATCTGATTTGATGTTGATGGATAGTCTTTGCCATCTTCGAATTCTTCAGATTTTACATGTCTAGGAGTGCTTCCTTCTTCATCAACCACTACATCAATGCTTTCGACAATTTTGCCAAGTCTTTTATTGTAACATTTGTAAGCTTTGTTGTGGGGAGAGTAGCCAAGTAAAATTCCTTCATCTGCTCTCGGTTCAAACTTGCCAAGATTTTCATCAGTCCTTTTAATGTAGCATTTGCTTCCAAAATTTTTGAAGTATTTTACCGTGGGAGTCTTACCATACCAAAGTTCATGAGGAGTCTGAGTGCTTTTTACCTCGATGTTTGTCTTATTGAGGATAGTAACAACGGAAAATGTGGCTTCACCCCAGAAGGTTGCAAGAGTTCCAGACTCATCAAGCATAGCACGAGCCATTTGTTGAACCATTCTATTCATCCTTTCCACTACTCCATTTTGCTGAGGAGACCTTGCAGCTAAGAATTCCCTTCTTATTCCATGTTCTTCACAAAAATCGAAGAATTCATCTGAGGTAAATTCCCCTCCTCTATCAGATCTGAGACATTTGATTCTGCGATCTGATTCTTTTTCAACCAGAGCTTTGAATGACTTGAACTTTTCGAAGGCTTCATCTTTATACTTCATGAGTCCTATCCAACACATCCTTGAAAAGTCATCAATGAACAATATGAAGTACTCTTCTCCTCGAGGTGACCTCTTCCTAGTTGGACCACATATATCGGTGTGAAGAAGTTCAAGTCGCCTGCTAGCTGATCCTTCCTTCTCAAGAAAATTAGTTCTGGTTTGCTTACCAAATTGACATGATTTGCATATTGTATTGTCTAGAATTCTGATGTCAGGAAGATCACAAACCACCTGATATTTGCATTCTTTCCTTATCCGGGAGAAGCTAAGATGCCCAAGTCTTTTGTGCCATGGCCAGTGTTCATCATTCTTGCTCAGATAACATTGTTGTTCTCCTTCTTTGAATATGTATAAATTATTTGGAGTTCTTGTGCCTTTGATCACTGTTTTTCGTATGTCAAGCTCACGAACAATACATCCATTTGATCAAAATATTACCTCAGTTCCTTGATCACACATTTGATTGACATTTAATAGATTATGCTTTAAGCCATCAACATACATAACATTTCCAGCTTTGGCCTTATTTTTCAACTGAGCATAACCTTTACCTTTTCCCTTTCTAAGGTAGTATATGACTGAAGTTTTTCTTTATCACCTGTCATATGTTTTGAGCATCCACTATCAATGTACCATTTATTTTCCTGTCCTTCTGCATATAAGGTTATCCCACATCTTTCTGGTTGCGGTTCTTTCTTTTTCCAAGTTTTGGGATTTAATGAAGCTGGCTCCTTTTGAGTTGTTTGCCGAAACTTGCTCTTGCATTCAGAATCTTCATGACCGAAATTGTTAAAAATAGAACATTCTATTTCATTTTCAAGAGAGGAGAAGTTATTGTAGGTCCTTTTCATGATCCCAGTCATACTTCTTTGTTTTTCAGCTTCCCTAGTCATGATGGTCTTGTAGGAAACACATTGAGCAGCTTTGTGACCAAAGTTATGACAAGAGAAACATTGGCCATTGAAGAAATTCCTGCGATTATCAAACCTACCAACCGATTGATTGTAGTTTCTATTGACTTCCATTCTTGAGCCAAAATGAGAATGATTTACCTGAGGTTGATTGAAGCTTCTGTTCATCCTTGAAGTAGATTACCGCCGACTTACTTGGTAATCTTTGTTCATTCTTGAAGCAAATGGTCCCTGATTTATCTAATACTCTGCATTATGCTTTTGTTGTCGATTGTCAACCTGTTCACTTCTCCGTGCTGCATCAAGATAACTTTTGGAGGTGGATGGCTTCTGTGCTTGCTTTTGTGCTTGAGACGTTTCTTCAAAATATCCTAGACCTGTCTTGATTAGAGGAGAACGCTGCATTTTGATAATCTCATCTAAAGTTTCAGTTCCTTTAGCAAATCTAAGATTAAGAGCTTTTGTTTTCTCAATTTCTTTTCTAAGTGCCACAATTTCACATTCTAACTCTTCATTGTGTTTATCCGTTTCAACAAGTTGGAATGTCAAAGTGTCTATAATCATGTTCTTTTCTTCTAAACAAATTTTGAGTTTACAAATTTCTTCATAAAGATCTTCTTCATTTATAGCATCCAAGAAGTCATCATCTTCAAAAGCCATCAAAAGTCTATTATCATTACCTTGATCATCTCCATCACTATTTGAAAGTCCATCACTGTCTTCATGTGTATAATAGCTCTTCTTACTTACATTCTGTTTTCTGTTCCATCTGATAGGTTCCTTACCTTTGTCTAGTCTATCTTTATGAGGGCTTTTGTAGCATAGTGACCGACTCCTCCACAAGCAAAGCATTTGAAAGGTAGCTTACCTCTAAATCTTCCAGTTCCTCATTGAAGGTTCTTGACAAAGTTTGATTCTTCTTCTTCTTCAAACATATATCTTGATTCATTGTAATCTCCTTTTCCTGAGGCTTTGAATGCAGCTTCTCTCCTCTCTGATGGTCCTCCTTTTCTCATTTTGTAAGCAATTAGAATTCCGTGCAGCTGTGACATGGTAAGGCTCTGTAGGTTTTGCTTTTCTTCTATGGTAGAAACTTTTGAATCAAACTTAGGAGACAAAGATCTTAGAACCTTTTCAACCAAAACAACTTCTTTTATTTCTTCACCCAAGTTTTTCATACAATTTACGATCTCATCTATATGTAAGAAATAGCTAGCCACACTTTCATCATTATGCATTCTGAGACTTTCATATTGGATTCTAAGAGTTTGTAATTTTTCTCTTTTTACCTGTTCATCTCCTTCATAGCTCAGAACGATCTTGTCCCATATTTCTTTTGCGCTTTTGAGCTACATAACCTTGACAAATTCTGATTGAGATAGACTTCCCAATAGAGCATTGCCAACTTTTGCATTTGTTTGATATTGCTTCTTACCAGCTGGATCTGTAGGAGTTGCTAATGGAAATGTATATCCTGTTTCCACAATATCCCAAACTTCTATACCAAGAGATTGAAGATAGGCAGTGATTCTTACCTTCCAATAGAGGAAGTTGCTCCCATCAAAAATTGGTGGCCTGATATATGCTTCTTTTTCGTAGTTTCTCATGATGATAGATCTTCCTTCAAGCGATCAAGCTTCTGTTGAAGGACCTACTCTGATTCCAATTGTTGGAAATAATACTAAGAGGGGGGGGGAGGTGAATCAATATTATCAAATTCTTTACAATTTATACAAACATTTACAGATCTAACTATTGAAACTTGCATATACATTCCATATTTATAATTTAATTTATTCTTCAGATGTTGACCATTAATATGTATGTTAGAACCATATAATAATGAACAGGAACAAGAAAAATAGACAGTCACACCAAGGAACACCAGATATAAGGTGGAAACCCAATGTGGGTGAAAACCACCTGCTGCAATATGTCTCTATCTTCTTTCAATTAGAAACTTCTTTCTACCATGATTCTGTGTTGATGCAGTCCTTTACCAGTACGTAGGTTGCAACCTACAGAGATCTACAACCCTCTCTCGTTTTCCAGACTCTCTTGGAAGGGAGCTACAACCCCCTTAGCTCTTGTACTAGCTGAGCTACTAGTACGTAGGTGATGACCTACTGAAGGCTTCAACCTTCTCTTTTCTTCCAGGGACCACGTTTCATAAATTTTCAGACTGGATCCATGAAAATCAAACAAACATCAAGTACATGTGCATCAACCAATCTCCTTTCCACAAACAACTACTGAATCAACCAATAGCTTCTCAGAATGCAGTAACTAGAAAACAATACCAGTAACCAGACACCAATTCTGAACCCAGAACACTGCAGTAATAGACAAAAGCAGCTAAAATATATTTCAAGAAAAGTACGCAACTTCACCAATAGAAACCTGCAGATATCCGCACTTCCGCTGTGTCGAGCTTGCGGACCTCCGCACTTGTGCTGTTTGTGGCCTGCGCACCTCTGCACCTACGCTGTCTATGGCCTGCGCACCTCCCAACCTGTGCTGTTTGTGGCCTACGCACCTCTGCACCTGCGTTGTGTCTGAACTGCACACTCCACACCTTCACCCGTGTCTAGCTTGCGTACCTCCGCACCTGCACCCGTGTCTGGCCTGCGCACCTCCAGGTATAGACAATTTTTCAGTCTTCACTTATACCTCAGACTATCAGATGCGCCAAAGAGATCTCAACCCAACAGTAGATCCGTCTTGTAGTGCTCAGGTTTCTCCTTCATTTAGGTCCAACTCACCAACCGATCACCAGAATTTTAGATCTTTCTCTAAAGAAATTCAACACTTTAATCGATGGCCTTGCCAAATGATCTCCTTCCTTTTTATAGTATAAGGCCTTACTCAAACCATGGTCCAAAACCATATAAATCCAATCCTAGGGACAAAAAGCCTAGGTTCAATGCTTTAGATGCAAAACCATGAACCAAAACCATAGGATCAAAAACGTTGGACTAAATACCATGGACCAACCATAAGATTTCCCACGTGCGCATTTTTCCCTGCATGAAAGTTCGTGCATTTTAGGTTCGCACTTTTTTTTTTGAATGCTTGCAAACATTTCCGTACCTTGTGAGCGGCGCACCTGCGCAACCTGCCAATGTCCTCACCTCTTGAACGATGCACCTGCAGAACCTGAAAATAACACTGCTGCACTTTAATTTGTCATCTGATTCCTTTGTCCTGCATCCCATGTATTCTGTCACATCTGATATTTCTTCTGTAGACTCATCTGGTTGTGTATAAGTGGGTTGTTCTTCTATGAGTAGGTTGCCATCAAGTGCAACACATACATCATAATGCACACAAAGTGGTGAGTTGTTGTCCAATTTTAATAAGAGGTTTAACTACATGTATAGCAAGATACCAGTTGAAGTAAAACCCACCACTACCTCTGCTAAACTCACTTATTTTAGTGCTTTTGATTCTGACTTCTGCCTACTATTGAGGGAGAGGTGATGTGCTACTTTGACTGACATGCAGGATGCAACCTTGGAAGTAGAATCAAACATCATGGTTGCTGAGAAGCTCAAGGGAAATGTTGATAGAAGGAGACAGAGGGGTGAGTCTTCATCATCTTTAGATCCCAAGATAGATAAAATGACTAAGATGATAGAGTAATTAGCCTATGAAATCTCCAAATTAAAAATTGAGTAGCACTCTGGGAAAGGAAGGGTTCCTAATACCTTTACTCCTAGAGATCCAAATCCATATAGAAGAGTAAATGAGCAGTTACAGATTTTGCAAAGAGGAAAAGATGCCAATGAAGACCAAAGGGTGAAGACCCTTTTTCAAAATGTAGTCATGGAAGAGGAGCAGTTTGATGAAGATGATAAGATCCATTGTATGGAAGACAAAGGAAGTGCCCCATTTTTGACCTTAGCTGCCTATGAAAGGTCATTATTCAATGACCAGATCAACCAAGAGTGGGATGGTGAAGCTATTCTACAAACTGAAGATCAACACAAATATAATCTGAGGTCAAAGATGAATAATGCTAAGGAAAACCCTATTCAAAGAGCTGATGTCCCTACAGAACAACAAGCTAATAAGCAGAAGCAACCAACAGTTGATCCTATCATCCTCAAAGCTCCAGCTCATGAGGTAAGAGGCCTTGACAAGTCTCCTTCTCCTTTCAGTTTTCAATCAGAAATTCAGAAGCTAAGAATATCTATGCCTCTGATTGAAATAGTGAAGAATGAGTCCTTCAAAAGATCCATCCTTGAGGCCCTTGAGCCTAAAGCCATCCAAGCCTCCATTGACAATGTAATTCTACAAGATGACCAACTAGCTATTATTCTCAGCCTAATGATTGAAAATTGTGAAGACACCTCCCCATCATTCTATGTCTCCCTGACTATTCATGATAAAATCCTTCACAATTGCCTTCTGGACACAGGAGTCAGCAATAATCTAATGCCTAAGGCTATCATGGATAAGTTGGGTCTTGACATTAGCAAGCCTTATCATGACCTATTTTCTTTTGACTCTAGAAGGTTGAAATGTCTAGGATTAATCAAGAGATTAGGTGGAACATTGCAAAATGATCTATCCTGTGCTACTATCCCAATTTTTGGAGGTGAGAGTAGGAGATTGTACAGAAAGGCTCAGTTGGCTTATATTATCAGCGATGAAAGGAATCCCACTAATCATCCCATCTATGTTGTAGACACTGATTTTGGAGCTTGTTTTCTTCAGATTGAAGAATCTCAGTTGGCCTCTTTCCAGATCATAGAGGAAGTAGGCCCACAAATTTGGGACATGTTCTTTGATGGGGCTTGCTCTAAAGAAGCTGCAGGGGCAGGTGTAATCCTTGTGTTCCCCACACAGGAATGCATTCATTCATCTTTCATATTAAATTTTAAGGTCAACAAAACCTTCCAAGCAAAGCATCCAAGGGTGAAAGAATACAGAGATGAGGTGAAATATAGACCATATTTCCCTGACAAAGTCAAATGTTGCAAAGTTTTTGAAGAGGATGATAAAATTAATAGGCTTTTACAAGTCTTTGATGTCCTAGTCAATGGGCAGTTTTTGAAACTTTATTTCATTTAAGGCTTTAAAGCCTTGGTATTGTAAATATGTTTTTTCCAGTTTTTATTTTCATTGCAAAATAGACTCCATGCCCAATGGAACACAAGGAGGAAGGTTTGATTTTGTTTTTACAGGAAAGGCATTGATCTGTGATTCTTGAAACCTCACAGGGAGGATTTCATCCCCAGAAGGAGCTAGTGTTAGCCTTAGAAGCATTTGGCCCAAAAATGGATCCAAAACACTACCAAAGGATTCGAAATTTGCATAAGGATCATTCAAAAATCCCAACAGTCGCATGCCAAGAGCCCTTGGAAGGGCGGAAAAGCACTATCGGGAGGCTAAAACACTCAAAAAACAATGAAAAACCATTATTGCAGGCATAGACTATGCAATGCATAGCAGCCGTTAGATCTGGCTGATCAACGGCCTAGATCTAAGATGCAAATCGAAAATCGGCAAGTAAAGAGGATGACTAAAGGATGAGCGCAAGACACCCTCGATCAGTGATCTCCGATGATCGGATTGGCGAATTTGATCAGTGGTTGCAATTGGTACAGGTAGGCAGTGGCAATCGTCGTAGACAATGGGGTGATGGCGATGGAGATCGGCGATTCAATGTGGACCGTCAATGAAGCATGCAGATCGATGACCCACATTACGTCGGGGTTTCGCTCTTGGAGATTACGAGGAGTTCTTATGGGCCCGAGGCATGAGCGATATGTGATTGCGACTAGTTGCATCGTGATATCACATCAAAGTTTCACAGGGGCATGATTAACTGGACCCAATGGTTATATACATGATATTGTATAAAATTTGAGATCCGTAGAAAGCCATTTTTTGATGTACTTCGCATAATTTCATTATTTAACGAAATACAAAGGGAGCCTTGAGCGGCGCCAATGCGATAAGGCCTAGACCTGAAAGGGTTTGGGAATGAAAATTTAAAATATTTTCAGGTCTGCCATAAGCCATTTTTTCATGTATTTTTAGTGTTTTTCAACACATTTCAGAATACAAAGGGAACACAAGAACAGGTCACTAGCGACCCAAAGGGAAGACCCGATTGAGAAATAGGCCATGTTTAAGGACTTTTGAAGTCCAGAAGAACAGAAATGGACAAGATTTCTCACAGTTGTGGTGCTTTTCTATGTTTAATAGAAAAACAGTCACTCTAAACATTTAAAGGGAAAACAAAGGCCCGAAGACCCATTCCACCACATAGCAGAGTCCGGGAGATAGATTGTCAGGAAATAAAGATTAGAAAGGGAATAACAAGGGCCACAACATGTGTAGCTCATCCAAAACCGAAAAATGATCATGAAGCAGGCAACACAGCTTGTCCAAAACAAACAAAAACATCATGGGGCATTGATAATTCTCAGCAAAAAACAATAGAATAGATTATGGGGCATCTCTGGCATGAGAGAGCTCCCTGCTCACACAACAAACTACCTGAATGCGGTTACTCTTCTGTCAGAAGAAGGAACCTCTGAGCCCATGCTTGCCTAGTCAGGGCATTAAACAGTTAACAAGACAGGGAGGATAGATTAAGACTCTGAGCCTTTGAGAGCTCAAGAGCATTGTAAAAGTCCTATAAATGGCTGAAAGATAAATGTAACAAGGTTTCAACTTCTGGAGACTGTAGCTACTCTGTTCCTTGCAGCTTCTCATCTTCATTCCAGTAATACAAGCTTCTTTTGCTGTTACATGTTCAGTATCCATTTATCTTCTGTTCTAAGTTTGCACCTGGATCGTCTATTCATGATTTCTTCTGTGTCTAATGCTAGATAATTGTCATCTTATCTCTGCATTGATAAATTGGATTTGAAATTGAATAGATTGTTCATGTTTCTTCTGTGTCTAATGCCAGATAATTGTCATCTTATCTCTGCATTGATAAATTAGATTTGCAAGCTTCTTTTACTGGCTGTAGCTAGCCATTCATATGTGTTTATATATGCATCTGCCGGTACAATCAGTATTCTCCATCTATCCATTGAATCTACAAACTATTGAGCATTAGTGGTCTAAATCCTTGTCAAGCTGAGGGTGTTCATGCATGTCTGGAGTGAAAACAGGGTTGAAACAGTTATCTGGCTTGATCCAAACCATCATCCATTCTAATAGTTCAGAGAACAATATTCAAGATTATATGTTACTGGGCATCTCTGAGCTGCAACCTAGGAGAGTTTCCTAGAGTGATAACACATACTTGGGATTTACCCTTGATGTGTTTTTGCAGGTGATATTGAGGTTGTTGATATGACTATTGAAGATGCCTTTGGTGGTTCTTAAGCTGATGTGTTGATCACTTGATGTTTTAATGCTATTTATTAACTAAAGTAGTGTCTGATATGCAGGATCCTTGATGTGTCATCTTCTTATGCTCATTGCTCCATGCATTGACTTTGCTATGATTTTTTTTTTCTCTTTAAATTTGCTTGATTGATTGAAGCTTGTCAATATAGGTTCTTCAAGAAGTGTATCACATGCTGTAGTTGAAGGTGAGAAACGATTTTGTAGCATATTTATAGAGGTACCGTATCTAACAAAAATCAAAGAAATGACTCTCTAATCCCTTCATGATGGTTGGTTTTTCATTTTGGTGCTCTCAAGTGTGGTCCTGTAGGGTTTGTGCAAACTACTACAATATTGTGTCTTCCTGTAGCAGTCACACAGACCCCTCTATGATCACAATCTCCTTAAGATAATGCTTCCAAAAAAAATGATAATTCATGATCAATCTATGGTCAAGGATCAAAGGTCTTTGTTGTGATGGAAATGATGGAAGAAGGGGTGAAAATGAGTATTTTTTATTGACAAAAGTGGAAATTTGGGTGGAATAGAGGCCAAGTGGCATGGAAAATGGATGATAAGGTTAAGGTGGATCCCTCCCCTTCTTCCTAGGTGAAAAAGGTAATATCTGTACCTTATTTTTGTATCGATCACGATCCTGTAGCAAATCTGGATCAATCCTATAATAGTTCTGGGACAATCATGTAGTAGAATTGTTTAATTCATATCTCTTAAATGGTAGATTGGATTCCCTTGAAAAATTTTTAGAATGTTTCCATCATCCTTATGCAGATCTCCATAAAACATATTGGCCAACGGACATGAATACTCTGAAAAATGGAAAATGGTTGTAGGTGATGGTGGATAATTTCTTGAAAAGTATGCACTGGAATCCGTTGAATTTTTTTAAGCATGTTTCCGTCATCCTTATGAATCTCCCCATAAAACATCTTAGCCAATGGATGTACAATTTTTGAGATACGGTCAAAGCAATTTCCCCCCTATGTATTTTAGTAATCCTTTAACATCATAGAACTTTCTTGTAGCAACTCAAGAAAGCGAGAAAAATGAATGGCAAAGGCTTGGGAATGATCGATGAAGTTTGTGAATGGTTAGGAAATGGATGAAAGTGATGTCGGGAAGTTTCCGGGTTCCTCTAAAGATGCATGCATTGGACTTGGATCCAAATATGCAATCTGACCAATTGATTTTGTTTTGTTGATTTGCCTACACATTCATCATAGTAAGGAGGACATTTCCTTCATGTGTTTTTTTTTCTCTCTTTTTCCCTAGGCCTACTATCTGCCTCAATGATGTTTTCAACTAGTAGGTCTACCTAGGCACCTCATAAGAAGTTTTCACTTAGGATCATTTTTATTTTTATTTTTTTCCAACCCATTGACTACCTCATGGAGGTTTTCAATTAGTGAGTCAATCTCATGCACCTCAAGGGAGGTTTTCGTTGGAGATTTTATTTTATATTCATCTTTCTTTTCTTTTTTTCCCTTTTTTATTTCTTATTTCTATCCTACTCAACTTGAAAAAAGAAAATCTATATGGAGTATTTGAATACTCCAATGGAGCCATGTGCACATCAAGATGATAGACAAACTTGTGTGTAGGCTCGAAACATATGCTTTGACATGTACCTGAATATGAGAGATCAACTACTTTGATGATGCCAAGAACTGTTGAAGAAGAGTTTGGTGCTCCAACTTATTGACTTTCTGGAACCAAAGATCAATATAGCTATGATGCCCTTGGTTCTCTTGCTCATCTAGATCATCCTACATGTCTTCTTCTTCCATGAAATTCAAATCTTCTTATTTTCACTGATTATTCTCTTGAACACATTGAGGATCTAATGGTAAACATGACATAACTTTGATGCAGGAAAATTCACTTTTCCATCTATGTTCACTTCCACAAACCTGCAAACTTAAAAATAACGAACAATTATATCTTTTCCAACAATCACAAAAATAATAATGCACAATTTTGTGCTAATTCAATGATCCAAAGTTTATTAGATTGCACTGATATGTCAATCACAAAACATGTTTCCATGCTTTCTATGAAAT
Source organism: Pinus taeda (assembly GCA_000404065.3). NCBI lineage: Eukaryota > Viridiplantae > Streptophyta > Pinopsida > Pinales > Pinaceae > Pinus > Pinus taeda. Next base: position 12,115 of record APFE031365036.1, read on the forward strand.
CAAATAATCAAATCACACTTCACATAGGATTATTAGATTCACAATTATGCATGAAATCTCATTCATTAAACTAGCTTTGTACATACATATGCTTATATGCACTCATTCTCTGTATTCGCTCTATATGGTTTGATTTCATATTCATTTGGCCATTAGTTTTACCCTTAGGCTTACAATGTTTTAAATAATATATATGCACAAAATCAATTCTACTAGATCCAAAAATCAATCCAAAAATCACCCAGGCTTCTCAAAGTAGAATTATTTTTGCCTTACTGAAAAAATATTTCATATCCATAGCTCTTCTAAAAGCACTCCAATATTTTATAATATTTCTAAACTTTTTCATATCCTAACAACTTGCTAATTTCTACCAAGATTTTTTTTCCTACAACCTCTCATTTCTTAAAAGGAATATTTTCTTTTTAAAAAATTTATCTCTATCCATAGTTCTTTTAGAAATAAAGAAATTAAAATTATTTACAATAATGAAATAAAACTCCTTTTCCATATTGAAACCCCATTTGGAGCGTTCTCTCCAAAAAGCTTGATGAATTGGAAGCTCTAATGCTCCTACATTAGACTCACAAGGTAGAAAGTTTTCATGACCTCGTCGTCATGTGTCATTAATTTTGAAATCCTTCAGGATCCCAAACTTTTTTCTGTAGATGATCATCCATCTCATCATAATGTTGTCCTTCTGCACTTGGTTCTTGAATTCCACGATAATTCCACTCCCGCTTTTTTGATTGCAAGACATATGTCTTAACCATACTTTTGTTCACCATTTAAAGTGATATTTTTCTAGCCAATAAAGCGATCGAAACAAAAGTATACAACCAAAAAAATATACTTTCAACCTCATCCCATGCTTATAGATTTTCTTCCAAAATTCTTTTCCCTACTTCAATCTGCTAATTGAGCTTTATTTCCATGTTGCCAGTTTTGCATCCTTTGGCTTTGTTGTATCCTCCTTCATAAAAATTTATGAAATTCGCCCATCCTCACATAATACATCTCTCTCATACACACGATCAATTTGAGAACTGAAAATTGTTTCTTCCTTTGGTTCATCACCCCTTATGAACATCCCATTCAAGTATTGTTCTTCATCTTGGCTTAGAAAAAAATTCAGATTTTGTTCCCTTGGATCTTCCTCTCCCTTCATTACAGTTTCAAAATATTGTCCATCATCTACAATAAAGTATGCAACCATAAATGAATAATCAGAAAGAACATAAGTCTATGTAGCCTCATTTGATGTCTCAAACATCAAATCTACACCAAAATTTTTATCTTCTCCTTGGCTTTCTCCTTGCTCACTTTCACCTCTATGAACTGTCTCGTCACACTTAGTAGCTTTGAGTTCCTCCTTCAACTTGTGTCTTAGTTTTTGTTTATGTTTCTTAGCCCATTATCTCTCAACATGCCACTTAACCCTTTTCCTTAGGTTCCACCGATACCTTTGGTTCTCCTCATTCTGTAGCAGCTCTGTAAGCACATTCAAGCATGATTTTCATTATGCCAACTACTTTGTCATCCTCATGGATTCCCTTTGAACTCTTAAAATGACTATCAATAGTCATCTTCATCTTCTCCTATTCCTTTGTGTTCTTTCCACTACCCACTATGAACTACAAATAACCTTTATAGTAATAGGTCACCTTCGTGCTACATAAACATCACAAAGCTACCCACTTGTACTTGGTTTTTTGGCATTCCTAGTTCCCTCCTCTGGAACCCCTTGAGCACTTGTTGCTCATCTAGGTTTCTACAGTCACATTTTCTCTTTCCATCACAATTATACAAGCTATAATATTTATTGCCACATTTCAACCACAAATTCAATTTTTGAATTCAACTTCCAAAGAGATTTACAAGCTCTGGTACCAATTTGATGTAGGAAAATTCACTTTTCTTGCTATGTTCACTTCCACGTACCTGCAATATTAAGAATGGCGAACAATGATGTCTTTGCCAATAGTCACAAAATAATAATCCACAATTTTGTGCTAATTCAATGATCCCAAGTTTATTGGATTGGATTGATATGTCAATCACAAAATAGGTTTCCATGCTTTCTTTGAAATCAAATAATCAATTCACACTTCACATAGAATTCTTAGATTCATAATTCTGCATGAACTCTCATTCATTAAAGTAGTACATACATATGCTTAGAGGCACTCATTTTTTCTATTGACTCTCTATGGCTTGATTTCATATTCATTTGTCCATTAATTTTCCCCAAAGGCTTACAATTGTTTAAATAGCATATAAAAAAAAATATTAGATCCATAAATCAATCCACAAATCACTCATGCTTTTCAAGGTAGACTTGCTTTTGCCTTATTAACAAAATCTTTCCTATAAATAGATTTTCTAAATCTTAAAAGCACTCCAATAGTTTCTAAGATTTCTAAACTTTTACCTATCCTAACAACTTGATAATTTCTACCAAGATTTTTTCTCCTACAACCTCTCATGCCTTAAAAGGAAGTTTTTCTTCTTAAAAAACTTATCTAATAAATATTATATCTATCCATAGTTCTTTTAGAAATAAAAAAATTAAAATTATTTACAATAAGGAAATACAATTCGTTTTCCTTGTTGAAACCCCGTTTGGATGTTAGGTCCCTATAATACTAGTGTAGCCCCTTATTGCTATTGTTAGTGTAGCCCCCTTATTGTTATTGTTGTGCCCATGTAGTCCCTTATATTGTTATTATTGTGGCCCATACAAGCCCACTATTTTTATTGTTGTGCACTTACATTATTATTGTTAAGTAGGCTCTGATTATATTGTGACCCCTTAAACTCCTATATATAGAAAGGGGGTTTTATCAATTGAATCATCCAAGAATTGTTCATTTATGTAATTAAAGGAGGCTTCCTCCTGAAAGAGAATAATTTTTAAGTCTTTGATCTATCTATTTGTGAGATGGTTGCATAACGTTTGGTATTAGAGCTTTGGATTCTAGGGTTTTGCTGCTTCAAATAGGTCATTGTGGAATGTTCACTATAAATTTTTTTCTACGAAGATTTAGAAGCTGAAATTGCAACCATGTGTAGTCAAAATATTTCTGAACTTCATGTACGAACTTTAGATATTGTCTTGCTACAATTTTGAAGATATGATTTGGGAAGTTAGGGTTTTTGCAGGCTCCAACATTCCATCTCAAACAGGTGACCTAGGGAAAATCGTCATAACTTCCTCTCTAAGCATCGGATTTGAATTTTGTAAAAAGTGACAAGAAGAGGATGGAGTGTAGTTTTCTTGGTATCAAATTCAAGGCCTAAAGTTTAAAAAGTGACACGTGGCACTCCATACAATTTCACTCTACTGAGTCAGTCTATAATCAGGTCATCTTGAGAGGTTGGGCATAAATCTTTGATGAAGACTCCAATATTGGTTTGACCTATTGGGTTAGAAATAAGACTTAGAGGGATATTGCACGATGAAATTTCAGATCTTGGAGATTCAAAATTACATAGATACAATAGATGTAATATCATGCTCCTAAAAAGAAAGAAAAATTTGTGTAGTTTTTAAATTTTATATAAATTTTGTTTGCAAAATCAGTTTGAAGTGATTCAAAGGGCATAGTGAAGAATAGATATCATTGTTTGATTTCAAAATTCCTCAAAGAAATAAAATGGAGTAACCTAGTAAGAAACAAGAAATCTCTACTATGACACATGAAAAAGAGGAAGAAAAGCAACATGATATATCAAAATTACGAGACCAAGTACAACAAAATTCACTCTTATAAAGAGTAACCAAAAATGAAATGGAAGTTAAGATAGATGGTTTGAAGAATAGTTTAAAATAAAACATGGAATATTTGAAGAATGGTGTAAAATCATACCTGACATATTTTTAGGAAGGTTTGACAAAGTTGCTACAATAAATGCTTCCTAATGGCGAAAAGGTATTAGATGAAACTCATGATGAGAACAAAAGAAATGTTAATCATGATTTCATAGACTCTAAAGTTGGATTGAAGACCCACCATATTCCAAAGATCGATATGAGGAAGTTTGATGGGAAGGATCCAATAACATGGATACTACAGAATGGAGAAATATTTTGATCTCCATAATTGGCAATACACATAAAAAGAACCCATTGCAACTTTATATTTAGAACCCAATCAATTTGTATGGTATCGATGGATTTTTTCTGGTAAACCACTTATCACTTGATCAAATTTTATGGAGGAAATTATAGCACATTATGAGGATACAAAGAGAAACACTTTATTTAGCCGATTGATAAATATCAAACAAAAGGGTTCAATGGCGGAGCACATTGAGGACTTCCAAAAATTGAATATAAGGGTAAATGATATTCCAAAGGAACATAGGGATCATGTCTTCATAGGGACTTTAAAGGATAACATCCAACATGAGGTTCACAATTGGAAACCTGATTCTTTGTAGAAGACATTTAGGTTGGAAAGAAAAATTGAAAGAAAAATTATGGCAACAAGGAAGTCTGCCACTCACAACTATAAATATGGAAGTGTTACTGCCCCTAGCCTTCCACAACCTACAAGGTTGAAACCACAAAATTTGGAAGAAAAAGAGAAAAAGGGATTTTCTGCAGTTGTGATATAAAATACACTAAAGGTCATAAGTGTGCTGAGAATAACTTATTTTACATAGATTGTGAAGAGGAGGAAGAAAAGGAACAAGAAACTTCAAAATAAGAGGATATACACCAGGAACCAACCCTAGATAAAGAAGAAATGAACTCGACCATATCTTGTAATGCATTGGCAGGAATTACCACTCCTCAAATTCTCAAGATAGAAGGACATATCAAGAAGAAAAAGGTAATAGTGCTGATTTTTTTGGGTAGTACCCATAAATCTATTCATTTTAAGATAGCCAAGGAATTTTCTATATTTCTGATAGTGAATTTTTGGAATTATGACTTCTTGGGCATTCCTTTTTGGATAATGATGATGATATTGTTGCTATCAGATGATCATAGTACAAATTCTTATATGGTGAATGATTGTTTCTCATGACTACCATGGTATTACTACCTCTCTCTTAAGGTCTTTGGTTTTGGTTTTAAATGTCTCTTGATGTAAACGTCATATAAATACCCATGAGGTAAAATTGTAATATTAGTCAAGTCAATTATGTATGTAATCCCTTGGTTTTGGGAACTTGATGTAATATTGAGTCAAATACGGAACCCCACTATGTTGGGTGATTGATGTCAGGATGAGTCCTTGATGATAGGAAAATCGATATTTGGCTAAGTCATAGCATCATGTACTTCTTTGTATATCTTCTAGGCATTTCAGCATATGCTCAGGGGGAGCATGATTTGTGCTCATATTTAGCAACATCATATCTACAGTGCCCATATCTCCAAAACAAGAATGAAGTATTCATTCAACATTGATCAACCCTTTTCCCTTGATGTCAAAGGGGGAGATAAGCTTGGTGTTTGGAGAATGCTTGGTGACTTGGGAAAGAAGCTTTGAATTTCTATAAATGTGGTGGTAACCAAACACCAAAGTGGTTTCCATCAAGTCCAAAGGGGGAGATTGTTGGCATTATGACTAATGTGTTTTCCTTGATGGAAACCTACTTGATAAAAATGTCAACAAGATGGTAGCAGGATAAGTATACATGCTAATACAAATGTGACAAAGAGACTGGACAAAGGAATATAAGTTTAGAGACAAAGGAATGATAAAGATAAAGTGTAGGAAAATATACGTGGGTCTTGTGAACAAAGACCACATACATACAGGGGTATAGTGAAGCAAAGTCACATACAGTTTCCGCACTATAGTATTCTCAATACTAGGGGTCTTTATCATGGTATTGACCCATAATAATTAGCGTGATAATGGATATTTGATCCCATCAAATAATACCATCAACATAATTACGAGATTTGCCTAAGGTATTGGCTAAGGCCTAAGCTACATTAGGAGATGCAGATCAAAGTGCTATGTATGCAAGTTATGGGTTATTAATGAATGTGTTGTAGCAACTACAACCACCCTTCAAAATGTTTCCTATGATTCAATCTTGGAACCTTCCTTCTAAACCATAGCATATCATCTTGCACTAATCCAGGTATCCATTCTTTGATTGAGGCTTATCATTTTAATATTGGCTTGTGTTTTCTCACTTAGTTGATTTCCTAACCCATAAGCCGATCTCCTGACTTGTCCGACAAAATTTTGGGGCTTGCCTTAGAAAACTGTGCAATTCTTGAGGGAAACATATCTTGCTATTGGGAATTATGTAGTCATGACTACCAGTGAGCCTTCAGCTTTGGAAATGCACAGTTATGGAGGGACAGCCCAACACTGAGCCCAAAAACTTCACAGACCTCACTATGCTCAGAAACTGCACAGTGCATGAGCCAAAGAGTTGTCCAGTCCTTCCTAGAATTGTGTAATCTTTCAGGAAATGCATGGAATTTTCGAAAAAAAGAAAAAATAAAGAAAGAAAAAACACCCCTAAAAAATAGGGATCTATTTTTAGTAACTCAAAGGAGGCACTTGCATTATTTTTAGAAACTTCCGCCAAGTGTAGCTTTTTCCTTGCTTTTAGGCATGCGTGTCATAAGCCTTAACTCAAACAAATATATTCAATAGACAATGCTAGAGCTCATTTTCACACTCAATCTTAGAACTATAGAATTCCCGAGGAGATCAAGGAGCCTTTGGTGTGATTGTCATCGCTTTTCTGGGTGAGTTTTTCTTTCCTCATCTTTTGCCGCTTTTTCTCTCGCTTTTTGTTGCTTTTCTTGTGTGAGTGTTGTTTCACTGGTTTATTTGCATGAATGCTAGCATTTTAATTTTTTTAAGGTTGTAGAAGTTTTGTTTCAAGTTATAGATTTCTTTTCCCAAGTTTCACATGAGTTTTCCTATATTTTCACCAATGGCCGCCGTTGCGGTGACTCGATTCACATGATTCATTTTCCTTCAATTTAATCAATTGATGCACCTGTTTCACATGCATGTATCAAAACTTAGTTATATTTTCACTCAAATTCACATCATCTTTTAGATCTTCTTTTTTTTCACACTCCCCTTTGGCCGATCTAGGTCTCCTTACTCAGATCTTACACTTCACAACTTGCTCTCTGAAATATGGAGACTCAAGCCTCTGGCTTGGCTTCTGGAATTACATAGAGCATGGCTTGGGCTAGCTCCAACTATGCACATCGTAGTTCTAGGAGCCAACCTTCCATCTTGGAAACTTATTCTGCACAATGTGCAGTCTCTCCCAACCCTTGGCCCAGATTGAACTGCGCATTGCGTAGTTCCAATCGTCAAGCTCCCACATTGACTGTTGGGACTACGCATTGTACAATTCCCATAGTCAGCCAGTGACCCCTGTCAGTCAAAACTAGGCAATTGTTCCTATCATGAGCCCATCTTGCTGCTTGAACTTACCTTGAAGTTGCTTTGATTTTTAGTTGATATTTTCTTGCCATGAGTGTCCTCTCTATCCCACAGGTACAATAGTTGTTGAGTATCTCTCTAGCAGTAATAGTTAACATGGAATCCATGAGAGATGCATCAAAGGAAACCACTGAGAGAAGTGCTAGGGAAGAATTTGAGCAGACACCAGTTGATTTACCAGTGTATGTAGATACTCAACTGATTATTGAGAGAGGAACAACAATGATGTGGAAGCAGATCAAAGACACTTTTGTAGAGGACTTCAAGGAAGAATTAGAAGATTGACATGTTTAGCTTAGCATCCATCAGTTAGGGTTATACAAGGTTTCATGCAGACACCCCACCTTCTCGTGTGTGAACATTATCAAATGGATTGTCTCATATACAAGAATAGGCTATGACATTGAGCAGTGCTAATGGGAGGAAACTTTCCACCTTTAGGGTAGAGGAATTTCAACAAATATATCAGTTACTCGAGTTGTGAAGAACTTGGAATCACTCTTTATACCGCCCATAGCTATGTGAACATGAGAGACATTGTCAAGCACTCGACGAAAGATTCGTCAAGTTTAGACAAATACCCACCCATGTTTAGAAGTTACTAGTTCTTGATCATCTTTTCCTACATAATACATGGTCAAGAGAGGGAAAAGAACCTTTCCTAAAGGGTGGGTTATCTTGCTGGAATAGTTGGTGAATTATGGGAGTCCATTCAATTGGTTGGATCTGTTGGCTTAATAGTTGAAGTACCATGTGGCTAAGGCTCAAAATCCACAGAAGAATGAGCAAGCAAGGTTTTACATGTCCACATATTTACTGGATGCAATCTGTGCCCAACAACAGTTCCCTAGCATGAGATGGACATCGACACCACAAGAGACTGTCGTGAACATCTATTACAAGTTGCTTTCTAACTACAACTATCAAGCACTGATGGAAAGGCTAATTGACCACTTTATCATCCCATTATAAAAGATTATATTTGAGCAAGATCAACCTTCCATGTCCCGAGAAGCAATGGAGGTGATAGAAAAAATTGCAGAATGGTATGCCTCACCAGGTGGCACCTTCATTAGAGTGTTTGGCGAAGAGTCTCCTTTGCATGTCCTACCAAGGTATCTCACTGACAAACTAATCATGTAATAATTATCATACCACCTTGATACAGGGTTGTCAAAAAGACTACATAGGAATAAGAAAGTGCCATGGCCCACTCCTTGTTTGCAGATTGGATTATATGAGATTAAGAGCTTGAAAGGTGAAAATAACAGCTAAAGATATGGTGAAATTCGAGTTTGAAACCAAGGACTTTAATATATATGATCCCCATGGTATTTTCAAGAACCATTCTACTAGAGTTTACTTTCTGTGGATCCACAAGGCATTTTGTTGGACAGAGGAGGATCCTTGGAGGTACTGTTACAATTCCTCCAGACTTGATGAGTTAGTCAGTATAGCAAGAACTTGGAAGGCTTCTCTATAGACATCAACAACTCTGGAAGCAAAAAACAACAATAGTAGAAGGAAGAAATAGAGTGAAAGACAAGGGAAAGAGGAAGATTGCTGATGATCCAGAGGGAGAGTGTTATCACTGAAAAGATTTCAAAGAAAAAGGGTAAGGTAAGGAAGAATTGGTCTTGGTCATTCTCATTGTTTCTTTTAAGGATAGAGTCTTGTTCACTTTTTTAAATATGGTAAACAATATTGTTTTACCCACCATTGGTCCCACATTTGTTCAAAGTGTCATGTGTTAATACTGTTTCAAAAATTACATGCACTACGAAATCAACTAGGAGTTTTTGTAGTGCAAACTCACAAAAATACACTATGTGCGCTACGAAACTGCTGTCGCTGCACATCATGATTTTGTGGACCAATTTTGAGAAGAAAAAGGACCCTTCTTGAACATGAGCTGCTGCAAAGGATTACTAACAGGTTTTGAACATCAAGCAAGGGAAAATCAAGTGAGGGGAGGACATCCATGAACTCCAAACTCTATGTTATGAAAAAGGTCATTATTTCATAGCTAGTATTGTTCATGAGACATCAAGCAGCATTAAAGGAGTTATTCATCTTAACACAAGTATTTGAATAGAGTCTATGGTTAATTTAATGCACGTATGTGATTAAAAGAGACAACATGGTCAGCAGAAGGATTTGAAGACAAGCATAAGGATGAAACTCTAAAAAGGAGGAACTTTGTCTCCTTGTTTCTAGCAGTCAACTTCCAAGGAGATCCCTGAGCAGATGAGAACTCAATTTTGAAAAATGAACGAGGTTTTTCTTCCTAAGATACAAACTACGAAAACCTCTTTCAGTTTCTTGAAATTCATTATGAGGTGGGAGAAATTCATGGTTAAACTTGTGCTACGAAACTGTTGTCGCTGCATGTTATAATTCGGTTGATCAATTATGATTGACAAAGCGGCAAATATTTTTGAAAGGAGGTGTATAAAGAGGATAATTAACAAAATATGAGCATCAATCAAGGGCTAAACAAGCCGAGGAAGAACATATATGATCTCTAAATCTATGTGTTATAAAGTGGTCATTATTCATAGCTAGCTTTGGTCATAATGCTTCAAACAACATTAGACAGGTGTTGTCTTAACACGTGTGCATGAGCCAGGGTCTACAACACATGAAGAACGTGGCACTCCAATACATTTTTTTGTAATCAAAGAAGAACAACATGGATAATCGGTTTCGAATATCTTTTAGGAAACCGAAAGTAGAAAAACAGGGGCAGTTTTCTACTCTCCAGCAGCAGTAAAGAGATAAGACATTAAGGACCAACAAAGAGCTTTAAACATCCACTAAAGCTAAAATGAAGGAAACCACTTGTTAGAGAACGAATTTTTATTGTAATAAATACTATGCTCAGCATGATGTAGAATTAGACTCCTAATTGTCTTAGGTTTCTAAATCTCACAGTTAGCAGTTGTTGTATTTAATAGTTAGTTAAAGTTTGAGTAGGGGTCATAGCAAGCATAATTCGAGTTCCCCTCATGTAGGAGGAAGAATCTCAGCAGTGTACAAAATTCTATATATAGGAGAGAGAGGAATGTAATAAGGGTTGGAAATTTTTCAAAGAACACTCATATTGTGCTTTTGTAGGAGACTGTGTTTTAATGTAATGCAATGATTTGGTTTTGTTCCTCAGGATTAAGAAGGAGTTCAATGTTTACTTTATCCTATGGTTGTCTTCATTTTATTTCTTGTAGTAGTGTGAATGCATGATTACTTAGAACTCATTGGCTATGCTCTAACTTCCTTCATGTATTTGTAGATTGTGTCTTCCTACATATTTCTGATGTGTTACTGATATGTTGAACTCCAGATGCCCTGACTTCCATGCAAAGTTAATGTTATTGTCATACTGAAGCATTTCTTGACTCCATAAGCCCAATGGATGTTTACTAATCATGTTCAACCATTCATATTTCTTCACTTGTTTCATAGAGTTAGCCATCTAATCCATTATCAATATCATTAATCCTTTGAGAGAGCCCTCTCAAGTTGAGGAGGCTAAGCCTCAACCAAAAGTTTGGTTTTAAATAGTTACTCAAAGTCTTCCTGATCAGCAGCCTATCAGGGGCTGATTTTGTGATAGCAGAGAGAAAAGCTGCAAAATGATGGAAGATCCTATTATAGAAAATCCATATTTAGCAGTGGAAGTAAAGAGGGAGAAACAAATTAAGAGACCAGAGCATAGGAAAAAAGAAAAGAAGAGGTGGCAGGAAGAATAACTGAAGCTGCAGGACATACAGAATAAGATGAAGGAAGAACAAGAGTTGAGGAGGAGAGAAAGATAAGAGAAGTAAACACATGAAGAATATAACAAAGGAAATGCGTGATGACAGAGGAAACAACATCGATATAGGTTGATGAGCCAGAACAACCAGCAGTTGAGGAAGAGGATGAATAGATGCAGGATTGGGAGCTTGCTCAACAAATTGAGAAATTGATTGAAGTGACATACATGGAGTTTTTATAGGAGTCGCAAAAAATTGATTGAAGACACTAACCTAATGCAAAAAGCACCACAGGTCATCCCTCAATCTCCAACACCTCTAGTACCAGAGCCATCCCTGAGTGAGAAAGGATATGTTATTCTCCTTGATGATTATCTGGTCATGGAGGTGTACAATATATCATTTGACAAGTGCCAAAGAGGATTGTATAGGTGCGTATGAAGCACTTTCTGGATGATCACGCATCACCTGGATTCATCAAGGAAAGGGTGATAGTGTTGGGTGTGGGATCCCACAAGAGTAGTTCTAGGGCTAAAAGCCCATATTTTGGTCAAATTTTGTAATCCAAGTGTGAAGACTCCACATATTGTGGTCGCAGAGCGCGTAGGTGTTAAAGAGTCATAGGTTTGTCCACCGTTATTTTGGAAATGTAATGTCGGTTGTAGAAGATATACCCATGGTCTACGAACCATGGGATTGTATAAAAAGAGCTAAGATCTAAGTAAATAAAGAGACATCGAACATGTAAGAGAGTCATAGCTTAGAGCAGGAAGTCTAAGTCTCGGGTTTTAGCGTAGGTAGAGGCTCTACAGCTGAGTGCACAGAGGCCTAGAGTAGAAGTCTGCAGCTAAGTGCGCGGGCCTGCAGCTGAGTGCTCAGGGCAGGTCAAGTCTGTAACTGTCTAGAATTATCAATAAAGAGAAGTATTCTAATATTTATGCATCTTTATTTCCTATTCATGCATCTTGTATGTTGGGTATGAATTTCACTTATAATGCTTATATGATGCATGAATATATGTAAATGTGTGGTTAAGTGAACGCAAGTAAGAACATCTATTTACGCGAGGCTAACTAAGACCAGTTAATAAGATAAGTAAGACACTTAGCTTAATTTGGGAGATATCGCAGTTTGCTGCCCTAGCAACATGAAAGTACCTCAGCCCTAGGTTAGGGATGCACAAAAGACAATTGTACCCTTTCACGAAGGTGCTGAAGGGTGTAACAGAAGGCTAAGCAACCTGCGCAAAGGCAGTTATAGACGGAATAAACTGACATCACAACCATCTCAAGGGTGCGGAGACTTGGTTCCAACATCCCCCCATACTGCTTCGGGTGAGACTTTAGTTCGCGCTCCACGAGCTGATGTCGAAAGGGCTAGTAGTGTAGGGATTTGTTTGGCTAACTAACACTGAACTTGGGTTAGGCCCCCTCAAGCCAAAAAATGGTTCGGTTGCCGGGATCGGAATTTGCATAAGAGATGTGTGATGTCATATCACTAGAATCAAACTAAGAGAGAAATCGAAGGCTGGTCAGACAGAAGGATCCACGAGTTAGCAGCACAAGAAAATAGAAATATGCGACTAATAAAAGAACAGTGGCTAGATAGGTACCTGTAGACGGAGATCCACAAAATATTTTTCACCTCCTTTCCAGTTGAGCTATATGAGTGGATCACAAAGCTAGCAGATAGCCAAGGAAGGTGGAAACTTGATGGTCCTATTGTGTGGACCCCAGGGCTAGTGTGAAGGTTCAAATCATTAGAGGATAAGATCATGCACACTGTCGATCATTGGATTGATCGCGTCATAGGAGGATTTGTTACTGAATTTGCGGTTGACACCTCAGTCAGCTATAGTGAGGTAGAGTGACGCTTTTTCAAAAGACCACGAGGTAAGTACGTAAAATATTTGAATACTTGGATTACAATGCTATTGTGCAAAAAATAGGTTATGCATCTACCTTGATGATAGGGACTACACGAAGCGGAAAAACTTACAGAAACAAAGGAAATAAGGGTCCAGAGTATAGCCCCTTAATTTGACCTCCACGAAGGGATGAAGAAGTGATAACAAAGGTTTCTTCACAAAAAATTAATAAGACAAGGATTCTCGTGAATACCACCTCCACCCACACCACCTCCGACTTCACCGCCATGGCCTCCAACTTCACTCGTACCACCTCTACCTCCACTGCAGTTTAGTATGGAAAATATAGTGAAGTTTCCTTTGTTCAAACACTTGGGAAATGAGGACCTGGACCAATTCTAGTTCATTGTGAGGGCTGTATGGGAATCTCAAGGTGTTACAGATGATCACATAAAGAAGGCGGCATTGGTTAGTGCTCTGCAAGATCACGTGCTAACCTGGTATATTAAGTACTTTAACAATAACCCGAATGCTGGAGTAGCAAACATCCAGGAAACACTAAATAGGGAATTTAGCAGGCCTAAATATGAGGCACAGTCAATTGTGGAATTCAAAGAGATTGCGATGCGACCAGGTGAAACACCTTGGGAATTGGATGAAAGATTGAAGTGTCAAATTTGTGAAGCCAATATGAATTTGATAGATGGACAACGTTGCAAGTGGTTTGTGGCTCCACTACTACCCCACTTAAGGAGCATGCTGTCATAACAGAAGATAACAACTCAGGCAGAGGCCTTGGAGATTTCCATGAGACTACATGAGACTCCTATAGAAGATCCTAATCTAGGAGTTCAATAGATCCACACACAGCTACATAATATGTGCCTTGAGATGCAAAGTTAAAAGAAGGACATGACGGTTTGATTAGAGATATGCGAGGAAGTATGGTGCTTGAAATGCAAGAGTCAGGGTCATGAAAAAGACCATTGCCTAGTCTTTGCAAACTACATTGCAAGAGGAGGACCAATGCCTTTAAGGCCAGAAACTCAAGAAGCACCTAGCATGGGGCCTGCATTATGGTGCGCTATCTATCAAGTAGCTGGAAAACATGCCACGGATAACTATCACTTGCTACATAAGTATGTACAAGCACTGCAACTGTTGTTCTGCAAATTTTGTAGGTAGGTAGGACATGATGAGCGAACTTGCAAGAGCTATGAATTGATGATGGATAGAACTACCACTTACAGGGTTCACGCTGAAATGCGGCCCCTTGATTAGAATGTAGGGATGGCATGGATAGGATTTTAGGGGTGCAGATGAAACCAAGGTGAAGGAGGACCTGGTAGAGGTTGCAGAGAGTTTATTTTCTACAATTGCAGAGGACTAGAACACTATGCTCGTGATTGCACTAATCCAACGTGTCTGTCATGCAAGTATTGCATGATGTTTGATCATGAAACAAAATATTGTCCTGCCCCGATAGCTAGGATACAAGACAAAGGGGCACTACCACCTCCACCAACTTAGAACCTTCAGATGATGAGTTCTGAGCTGCGCAAGGAAGATCCGATTGTAAATATAGTGCTTAGGAGTGGGATCACGACAGGGGATGACAAGGGAAAACAACCTGAAGACAGTACATGGGTTCACAAAGCACCGATGAAAGAGGCTGAATTAGACTTGGAGCACGCTCGTGAAACCTTCATGGAGGCTAACAAGAGCTTTACTGAGGCCTCCACCTCAGGAAGCAAGGATAAGCCTGAACCAGAGATGGACCCTTCTATGCTCACAACTTTCCTAGAAACCTGTATGAAGTTACTGCGTGATAATAAGGTTGTGAAATGGTTACAAGAACTCATCAATATATGTGTTGGGACCACACTAGGTGAACCACGCGTCTTCCGAAAGATTAGTAAGAATAAGATAAGGACAGGGCGTGAAATGACACTCATTGCGCAGATCGGAGAATATAAGATGGATCAAGTCATTTTGGATTTGGGGTCAGATGTGAATGTTCTACTGAAATAGACACGGGAGTGAATGGGGAGACTTGTGCTGCAATGGTATCCAATTCAACTAATGATGGTGAATCAATAAAAAATCATCCCCATGGGGCAGTTGTAGGGGGTGATCGTGGACATTGAGGGAGCGAGTGCGCTGACGGATTTTGAAGTAATAGAGATAGTGGATGATAGAAATCCCTACCTTGCGCTATTGGGAATCGACTGGGCTACTGATATGAATAGGGTAATCAATCTGAAGAAGCGAAAGATGATCTTTGAAAATAAATCAATGCGCGTAATAATACCCCTGGATCCTACTGAAGGAATGCGCTATACAGAATCAGTCCATGATTATGAAAGTGATGATGATCTGGACTGCATCTATAAGATAATAGCATGAGACCAAGACTAGTTGAATCCCACTAGGAATGGATGGATCACATGGGTTCATGAGAGTTCTTGCACTTCATATTCCGACGAAGAAAGAGAACACTGGTAGAATTGATTACACGAAGTAACTATGCTGAATTGCAACATGATGACCCGGTCGTCGTGTTGTGTGTCGTCAGAGGTAAGAACTCTACCTACTTATGATGGAATGAATGAGGTAGATATATTTTTATATGCATTTGAAAGGTAGGTACTAGAAAAGCAGTGCTTCCAGGCCCTGGACTGGGCACTGCTCTCTATGCCCACAAGATGGTGGGGTATGCACAAGGGAAGCTTTGATGATTGGTGCGAATGTAGGAGGATGATGAGAACACAATTTGGGAAGCCTAAGATGTGACTAATAGACAAGTACAATGGGTAGAATGATCCACGCGTGAATCTATCCAAATGGACGTAGGTTTATGGGGAAAAGCCCCAAATTGAGTGGGTGCACCTGTACTTCGTGCTGAAGTACCTGGTCAATAAGACTGTGTTGGGGGGGGAAAATTTGTAGATGGCTCTTATTGTTCCAAGAGTACGATTTTGAAGTTGTTGTGAAGCTTGGACAATTGAAACTTAACCACCTGTCGCGCATCGAGACAGGGGAGGAACCCACTAATTTGGAGGGAAGATTACCTGATGCGCAACTCTTTGCTATGTGCTTTGTAGATGGACATTTTGAAGACATCATACAATTTCCTATCAACAGGAATTGCATGGGAAGGATACTCTTTCCATAAAAAGAAGGAATTAGTGGTGCGTGTAGAATATTTTTCTGTCATTGCTAGGGATCTATACAAAATGGGGTCTGATGAGATATTGCAAAGATATGTATCGAAGTTCAAGAGAAGCAGCGTCCTCACGGATGCTCATGGGGGCACCGCAGGAGGAAACTATGCAGGGAGAGAAACTGTGGAGAAGATTCTATGTGTAGGATTATATTGGCCAACCCTTCATTAGGATTCAAAAGCATATTGTAAGGCATGTGATGTATGTCAGCGAATAGGTAGACCATCGCGGAGGGATGAAATGGCTTTGAATCAACAAATGATGTTGCAACCTTTTGAGAAGTGGGAAATAGATTTTGTAGGATCCATTCAGCCATAAGGGAAGACAGGGACATGGTATATCATCACTGCGATGGAGTATTTGACACGATGGGTGGAGGTACAGCCTGTGAAGGATTTCATAGGTGCGATGATTGCAAAGTTCCTACTTGAGCATGTATTGACGCAAGTTGGATGTCCAAAGATTTTGATGAGTGATCGAGGTATGCACTTTCTAAATGAAACAATGAATGTGCTAACAGAAGAATTTTAGGTATATCACTAGAAGAGCACATCGTATCACCCTCAGGCTAATGGGATATTGGAAGCATTCAATAAAGTGTTGGAGAATGCACTGACCAAGGTTTGCAACACTCAGTGAAATGATTTGGAGCTACGTATACCTGCAGTATTGTGGGCTTATTGAACAACATGCTAAAATCTGACGGGACCAACCCCTTTTAGGCTTGTCTATGGTGTGGAAGTTGTAATGCCTATGGAATACATTGTGCCTAGTCTACGCATAGCAGTGCTCACAATTATGATAGCTCATGGAGCCCTGGAAAAAAGGCACACGTAGTTGGATGAGCTTGAAGAAGAGAGATTTTTGGCTGGATTTCATCAACAGGTCCAAAAGCAGCGCGAAAAAGTGTGGCATGATTGACATATGAAGCTGCGCACCTTTAAGGTGAATGACTTGTATGAATGTAAGTTTGATAAATTCCCTAGAAAATTCAGGATGCACTAGTTAGGGCCCTATGTTATTAAGGATATTATCGATGGTGGCACGGTCCAGTTGGTTAAGTTGAATGGAGAACACTTCCTAAGAAAGGTGAATGGCAATTGATTGAAGCCATACACAGATGGCTCAACTATCTGACAATGTGACAGAAGCATAGTCTTAGTGCTCCAGGTAGCTGAAAGAAGGCACATGACTATAAAATACACTACCTGGGTTAGGGAGTTACACGATTTTAGGACTATGCAAATTAGGGAAGTGTCACAGGGTTTGCGATAGTGTGAAGGTAGCTACACTACTCATGGAAATAGAGCACAGGTCCGTCGGAAAGTGACCGTTAAAGTCACAATTCACAATTTGATAGTCGAATTGTGGCCAAATGGAGCAGGTGGCAGGCATTTAAGGTGAAATTTATGGATTAGATTCTTGAAAATCTATCACCAATCTAGCATTAATGGGCCAAATGTGGGGGGAATGGTCGGATTTGAATTCAAAGGCCCTCTAAATTACAAGCCGTTGTCCAATGAAAACACTTGGCATTTTGAAAATTTAGTTGTCGCGCTATCAAGTGTGTATGGATCATGCAGATTTCGAGGCTTTGAGAGCAAGTTCAGCATTTGAGAGATTGCTGAAGGAGATGCAGGACCTGCTGAATAGAATGATGTCGACACCCATGGAAGCCATGGATACAGAAGTAGTAACAACCAAGAAATCCACACAGGAAATTGAGGTAGTAGAAGCTACCCCAAAGAGTGTCAAAGTGGTAGTCGAAGTCCCTAAATCACCCAGGACACCAAGAACAAAGAAGGATAAGCAGAAGTAGCCTATGCTACCTGTGTGCATCTCACCAAGAAACCCACAGAGGACCAAGATCACCTTGTAGGAGAAGGGGAAGGCCATTAATCTGGAGGCAGGCAAGGAAGAATTTGAAGAAACCCTGGTGGATGAGGAGGATTTAGAAATGGAAGTTGAAACCCAGGGTGCAGACCCTATTACCAGGTTACCATAATATGTTCCTCTGTGCAAGGGCAAAGCCAAGGTGCCAAAGGACATAGACGAGAGCATGAGCTCCCTATAAAATCCGTTGCTCCCAGATGACATTGTTTTTGAGGGGTAGCACTTAGGGAAGGTTGCTGTACTAAAATTCAAATATTGGGACCTCACAGATCACGAGAAATTCTTGAATTTAGCGACTCAGCAAGTTAGCGCACTGATTGTTTCATTTAGAAAGTGCGTATCCTGATCTCTCATCAAAATCTTTGGACATCGAAATCGCGTCAATACATGCTCAAGTAGGAACTTTGCAGTCATCGCACCTGTGGACGAGTTGAGGTCCACGTCCGCAAGTTGGCCGCAGAGGTGCGCGATGCTCGAGCAAAGATGGTTAGGATTTTGCTGGAGTTGAACATTCAGATCGCAGAATTGCAGTTGAGGGCTCAACCTTCAACTTCGTTAGAAGTCAGGGAACAAAGTGCCACTGTTGTTGCAACAACAGTAGTGGTAATCCACAGTGCAGTAGCAGACTGCATGCGACTTTTTGAATAGTCATTCGAGGTCTTGACCACCCTACAGGAGGACTTGAATGTGGAGTGCCTGGAGACATAGGCGTGTGAGCTACAACAAAGGTATGACGAGGTCAAAGGGACCATGCATATGGTCGCCCTTACACAGAGGCTCACATGGATGCAGGAGGCAAAGATGCTAAAGGAAAAGGTGGATTCCACTCGGCACAAAGAAGCGGTCTTAAAAGTGCAGCTACAACCATGGATAGATGAGGAATATACGATCACAACCTCCATTGAAGGAAAGCTCATGACACTGGAGGCAACTCAGCAGAAGATTCAGGGTGGCAATTCAGTGGTAGTCAGCGAGCAAAGAGTGGAAGAAGTGTAGCAGGCGGCCGCTCAATGTGCTGCCGAGGTTGCTGTCATCCAAATGGGGCTGGGAGGTCTTCAAGCTATGATCTCTGTGCCTGTAGAGTGACTCAAGGGTGAGTCACGATGTTTGTGTTGGGGACTTGTTGGGCACGGGATCTCCCAAGGGTAGTTTTGGGGCTAAAAGCCCATATTTTTTTTCAAATTTTGTAATCCAAGTGTAAATACTCTGCATATTGTGGTTGTGGAGCACGTAAGTGTTAAAGAGTAGTAGGGTTTTCCACCCTTATTTTGGAAATGTAATGTCGGCTATAGAAGATCTACCCGTGGTCCGCGGACCATGGGATTGTATAAAAAGAGCTAAGCTCTAAGTAGATAAAGAGACATCGAACATGTAAGAGAGTCATAGCTTAGAGCAGGAAGTCTAAGTCTTGGGTCATAGCGTAGGTAGAGGCTCTGCAACTAAGTGCACAAATGTCTAGAGTAGAATTCTATAATTGACTGCGTGGACCCCTGCAACTGAGTGCACAGGGTGGGTCAAGTTTGTAATTGTCTGGAATTATCAATAAAGAGAAGTATTCTACTATTTATGCATCTTGTATGTTAGGTATGAATTTCACTTATAATGCTTATATGATGTGAAAATATATGTAAATGTGTGGTTAAGTGAATGAAAGTAAGAACAACTATTTATGCGAGGTTAAATAAGACCAGTTAATAAGATAAGTAAGACACTTACCCTAGTTTGGGAGATATCACAGTTCGTTGCCCTAGAAGCATGAAAGTACCTGAGCCCCAGGTTAGGGCTACGTGAAAGCCGATTGTACCCTTTCGCGTAGGTGCTGAAGGGTGGATCAGAGGGTTAAGAAACCTGCGTGAAGGTAGGTATATTCGGAATAAACCAACATCGCAACCATCTCAAGGGTGCAGAAACTTGGTTCTAGCATCCCCCCATACTACTTTGGGTGACACTTCAGTCCATGCTCTATGGGCTAATACCGAAAGAACTAGTGTCATAGGGATTTGTTTGCCTAACTAACACTAGACCTGGGTCAGGCCCCCTCAAGCCAATAGATAGTGTCAGATGTCAGGAAGCATCCAAATTTCATTTCGCAAGCTAGCTTGGCCTATGTCGGAGAAACAAACTCAAATGTTTAGTATTTGACAGCCAAGAAAAAATAACCTATAGGCTACTAGGCAAGAGGAAGAACAAATTCGAGTATCAGTGCAGAATGTAGTTTTCACATTGGGGGAGAAAATCCATATGAATTAGAATCTTTCAAACTCTCACAACATACCTCTATGTTAAAACTTCTAAATATGAGATGAACAAGGTTGTTGTCCCAAGTGACCCTCAATCCCCTTCTCATCAAACAACTCTAGCTCCACAAGTTGAGGTGGGAGAAATTGAGAATCCACTCGTTGATCCATCATGATATCCTCTTACCTCACCTGGTTTGAATTTCTGCGCAGATTTGAACTGTAACTCTAATGGTTCTCGTGAAGCACTATCTCCTCATGCTCCATCCTTTAGTCTCTTCGATCCTTTGGGTTTTGGTTTATTGTGTTCATCTGCCTTACATCTCACTTATGATGTTCAAGAGGATCAAGTTCTGGATGGAGTTGGTGTTGAACATCCAACCTACAATATCATTTTTGATGAGTATGTGTGGGAATCTGAACAAGAATCTATGGGGAAGGATGACCTCCTTCTGTCCACACCTCGTCCATTTTATCTTAACATCTTCCATGATTCTGTCATTTCTGTTCCACCTCGTGGAAATTCATTTTTGGGTGTTTCTACTTTTGATCATTCACAGAACACATGGGATGGAAAATTTTCTTTTGAATGTAGAGAGGACAAATCTCTCTTCCCGAATTTGCTCAATCTCTCATCTTAGATTTCTGGAAACATAGAGGGTGAAATTTTTTGTTTTTCATTATCCCCTCTTTATGATTCGTCAGATCATGAGGATGCTTGTGTCCATGATCTTGAATTTTCTGATTGTGGTTGTCATGATCTTTTCATTTATTCATCTGATCATGATTTTGATTTTTCCACTATTGATCTTTCTAAGCCACCGGCCTTTGTTGATCCATCTTCTGATGAATTGGAAACTCCTCAAGTTATAGAGGCACTTCAGCTCGAGCTGATAGTTATGTTAGGTTCTCGTAGCCTTGAGGTTAGTTCCACTTTGAATTAGAAATATGTTGAATTTTTTTAGGCTCCTCATCACTTTGTTGTTCACATTGAAAATCAATCTATCACAGAATTTTTGCATCCTCCACCGTAATAACATGATCCTATCTCTCAAGGATTGGATGAGTCATATGTAGCAAGCGTTGTTGCAAAATGAAAGTTTTATTATTTCTTTATGTTTGCTCATTTTTCGAGTTGAAAAGTGTGTACATGCATGTCTTTCACTCGTAATGTGTTAGGAAACCATGATACATCCACATAGTGCCTCTCATGTGCTTTCTATTTTTACTTTTCTACGGATGCATTCAAGCTTCAAAATGTTCTAGTTTGCATTGTCTTATATATATATATATATATATATATTTGGTTTGCTTGTATATTTTTCTAGTCAAACATGCTCTCGCCTTCATGGGCCAACGAATGTGCTGATGGATGCATTGGAAGTAACACTTTACATGAGTTGGCCTATGTTCTGCATAGGTTAGTAGAAGAAGTATTTTTGCTTTCCTTGTTTTTTTCTTGATTTGTTTACTTTTTTTCCTTTTCCCACTTCTTTCCTTTGTTTGTTTTCTTTTTCACTCGTAGGTTAGTTTTCACATGAAACCATGTTTGGCTTCCTAGACAAGCAGGGTGAAGTTCAAGAGGAACTTGTACAACTATCAACATTTGGTTATCTATCTATTCCCTCTCTTTATGTGAATATTGCATTCCTTCTAGTCGATGACAACCTAATGGAAAATATGTTTATTTTCAGAGAGAGTCATGGTGAAATCATGATTCTTGCACTTTTAACTAGTACCGCCTACTCTAAACGGTTTTCTATTTTCTGTTAACCCTTGTCAACTCAGTCAAGTAGAGTAAGGAGAGGGGGAAAACCTTAACAAGTATGTCAAAGGTATATATATAAATATCCTTCTCTGAAGGGACAACCTCTTATGCTCTCAATAAGTTGGGATCCCTCTTCCACCTCATGAAATAAATAAGTGCCTATGCAAAATTATTTGAAAAATGAAAAAAATGAAAAAAAAATAAAGGGTGAAATAAAAGAAAGGTTTCCTGCATAGAGAGGCGAAGCAAGTAACTTTGCCGGGGTACTGTCTAGGCTTGTTGGTAGTGGAGCAATGCTTGTGTTCCTGAAGTGACTCTATCAAGGTACTATCTAAGCCTACTAGTAGCGGAGCAACACCAAAGATGAAACTAAAAATATGATAGTTTATTTTACTTGTGCATCTATATACCCCTCATCCCCAATCGAAACAACGCAATTTGACTTGGCTTGGTATATGTGTTGCTGATAAAGAGAATGGTAGGGAATACATGTTTAACTAAAGCTAAGTGAAGAAGTGATGATAATCGAATAACTGAACAATACTTTTGGAAGAGTTAGACTCTTTTTGCATGAGACAAGGTCCATACAGAGAGTTGGATTTCTACTAGTTTGTTGCCAATGTTGTAGCGACTACAACCATCCTCCAAAAGTTTACCTATGCTTCAATCTTGGAGCCTTCATTCTAAGCCACAACAACTCATCTTGCACTGATCCAGGTATCCATGCTTCGAATGAGACTTATCCTTTTCATCTTGGCTTATGTTTTCTCACTTAGTTGATTTTCTAACCCCCAAGCAATCTCTTGACTTGGTCCCACAACAGTTCTAGGCTTGCCTCAGAAAACTGCCCAATTCCTAAGGGCAACTGGCCTTGCTATTGGGAATTGTGTATTCCCGACTTCCAGTAAGTCTTGAGCTCTGGAAATGTGAAGTTATGGAGGGGTAGCCCAACATTGAGCCCAAAAACTGCGCAAACCTCACTGTGCTCAGAAACTACGTAGTGCATGAGCCGAAGAGTTGCCCAGTCCTTCCCAGAACTTCACAATAATTCTAGGAAATGCATGGCAGTTTTCGAAAAAGGAAAAAATACAAAAAGAAAAAAGCATCCCTAAAAACAAGGATCTATTTTTAGTAATATAAAGGAGGCATTTGCGTTATTTTGAGAAACATCCACCAATTATCACTTTTTCCTTGATTTTAGGCTTGCACGTCATAAGCTCTAACTCGACCAAATATATTTAATCGACACTGTTAGAGATCATTTTCACACTCAATCTTGGAGATCTAGCATTCTCGAGGAGATGTAGGAGCCTTTGGTGCGATCGTTGTTGTTTTCCATGTGAGTTTTGCTTTTCTCATATTTGAGCTCTTTGTTTGTCGCTTTTTTTGTTTGGATTGTGTGAGTGTTGTTTCACTGGTTTCTTTGCATGACTTCTGGAATTTTAAGTTGTTTTAGCTTGTAGAAGTTTGTTTCAAGTTATAGATTGCATTTCCCAAGTGTCGCATGAGTTTTCTTGTTTTTGCACCAATAATCGTTGTTGCGACGACTCTCTTCACATGCTTCATTTTCCTTTAGTTTAATCAATTTCTACACTTGTTTCACATGCATGCATCAACACTTAGTTATATCAACACTCATATTCAGATCATCTTTCATATTTTCTTGTTTTTCACTCTCCCCTTGGGTAGATATGGGTCTCCTTGCCTAGATCTCACAATATAGAGCTTTCTCTATGCAATTTGGAGACTCAAGCCTCTGGCTTGGCTTCAAAATTACACAGAGCATGGCCTATGTTGGCTCAAACTACACACTTCATAGTTCCAGGAGCCAACCTCCTAGCTTGGCCATTGAGATTGCATAATGCATAGTCTCTCCCAGGCCTTAGCCCGCACTGAACTACACATTGCGCAGTTCCAGTCATCAAGCTCCCACACTAACTATTGAGACTATGTAGTTCATAGTTACCAAAGTTAGACAGTCACCCTTATAAATCAAAACTACATAATTCTTCCCATCATGAACCCATCTTGCTGCTTGAACTTACCTTGAAGTTGTTTTGGTTTTTAGCTATTAGTTTCTTGCCATGAGTGTTCTCTTTGTCCCACAGGTAAACGAGCTGTTGAGAATCTCTCTAGTAGTCATAGTTAACATGGAATCCAAGAAATCCGTATCAAAGGAAATCATCGAGAGAAATACTGGGGAATAATTTAAGTAGACACCAATTGATTTACCAGTGTATGCAGATACTTAGTTGTTTATTAAGAAGGGAACAACATTGACAAGGAAGTAGATCAAAGACACTTTTGTAGAGGGCTTCAAGCAGACTTAGAATAATGATAGGTTTATGTTAGCATCTAGTGGTCAGGGTTATACAAGGTTTCATGCAAGTACCCCACCTTCCCATGAGCGGACATCATTAGCTAGATTGTCTCACATACAGATGAACAGATTATGACATTGAGTAGTTCTAGTGGGAGGAAGCTTGCCACCTTCAAGGCAGAGGACTTTCAGCAGATGTATCACTTACCAATGTTTACAAGAAAAAGTCCCTTAGGAAGGCTTACTAGTCCTTGATAATCTTTTCCTACATAATACATGATCAAGAGGGCACAAAAACATTTCCTGAAGGGTGGGCAGTGTTATTGGACCAGTTGGTGAATGATGGGAGGAAATTCAACTAGTTGTACATGTTGGCTCAACAATTGGAGTGCCATGCGGCTAAGGCTCATAATCCACCCAAGAATGAGAAAGCAAGGTTTTACATGTTTGTATATTTACTAGATGCAATATGTGCCTAGTAGCAGTTACCTGGCATGAGTTGGACATGGACACCATAAGATACTGTCGTGAATATATATTGCAAGTTTCTTTTTGACTGTAGCTATCAAGGAGTGATGGAAAGACTAAATGACCACTTTAGCATCCCGTTATACAAGCTTATATTTTATCAAGATCCACCTTGCATGTCGCGATAAGCAATGGAGTCGATAGTAAACATTGCAAATTGGTATGCCTCACTAGGTGGAACCTTCGTCAGTGTTTGGTGGTGAGAAGCCTCCGCATGTCCTACCAAGGTATGCCACTGACAAACTGATCATACAAGAAGTCTCATACCACCACGCTATAGTGTTTTCATTAGGATTGCATGGGAAGAAGAAATCACCATGTTCGGATATTCCTTGGTTTTCATTAGGACTACATAGGAAGAAGAAATCACCATGGCCCGATATTCCTTTGCAGATCAGATTATACGAGATTAAGAGCTTGAAAGATGCAGATGTCGAAGTTAAAGACATTGTGAAATTCAAGTTTGGCACCAAGGACTTTAATCCATATGATCCCCATGGTATTTGCAAGAACCACTGTACAAGAGTTTACTTCTTGTGGATCCACGAGACATTTCATTGGACAAAAGAGGATCCTTGGAGGTACTACTACAATGGATCCAAATGCAATGAGACGGTTCGTATAGAAAGAACTTGGAAGACTGCTCTACATACAATAGCAACTTCGGAAGCAATAAAAATTACACCAGAAGGCAACAACCCAGTGCATGACAAGGGAAAGTGGAAGATTGTTGATGATCCAGAGGGAGAGAAAGGCTACAAAATGATGGTAGATCCTATTATAGAAAAGGAAGATTTTGTAGCGGAAGAAAAGAGGGAGGAAAAAATGTGTAAGGTTCCTATAACAATAAGAGTCATAATTTTTGAATGGCTGAGATTAAACCTGTAATATGTACATACCTTTGTTTTTTTGCAAATGTTTTCCATATTCAAAAAACTAAAAAATGTAAAGATTGTATGTCCTAAACTAAAATCAAAGGACAAAAAGAAAAAACAAGGTCAAAAAAGATGAAAAATATGAACCCCAAGAAAGGAAAGACCATGAAAGTGTGCAAGTCAAAATGCCACTACTATTTACTTTTTGTACAAAATAAATGATTGTGTGCAGTTTGTAATCTTTGCCACAATCCATGATAGTCAAAATGTTTAAACTTGGCTACTTCATGTTTTCAATTTTATGTCTATAGGTAGAGAATAAAGATCTGGCCAAATAGTATAATCTTGGCAGATAATTAGATAGTTAGAGTTAATAAAAAGAGTTCAATTGTTTAATATGAGCCCTTGGATGTAATAAGGTTAGAATTAGTTAGATTACTATTGTAAAAGAAAAGAAAAATGTTTTTATAAGGGTTTTCCAACTTAAGTGCACCCTAATAAAGAGAAGAAAAAATGGTAGGATGAGTAGATGGGTAAGTAGTAGAAAGGTTGTAGAATTGTGATGATTGTTAGACAAAAGCATACTTATCACCTTTATCATGAAAATTCCAAGTATGAATGAGAAATTGGACATGCATTAAGCTTACAAAATCAATTGATTAGTTTTCCCATTCATTTCACCCTTAATTTTACTAATTTCCCATAAGAAAAGTCTTAAGTACTCAAAATATTAAGTCAAAGGGGCTCATAGCATTTCTCTAACTTCTGGAGGGACTAGACCCTTGGCCCAATGACTTATAGGTCCTAATTACTAAAATCCCCCCCACAAACATTACCCCCCTTCACTTTCTTTCATTTTCCCAAACAAATCCCTTTTCCTAAGGTAAAACACCATTTTTCCTAAGGAAAAGCCATTACCCCCAAGTAAACCCCTTTTCTTAAGAAAACCCACAAAAATAACATCAAGCCTAAGTATAATGTGTTATGACAATAACAATTAAATGAATACATTACACTTTAGCACTTTTTTGTTTCCATATTAATTTCTAACATTCATATATGTATTAATTCCCAAAAAGAAATAAAACCCTTCCTATATATAGTTATAAAACAAAACCCTTATATTAATACCCGGCCCCTAAAGTTTGAAACATAAACTTTATTAATATCATAACATGACTAATGGGTTAATTAGTCGATCATCGATTAATTAATAACCAAAACCCTCCACCAAAGGGATCACCCCCAACACCCTTAATCCACGATAATCCATTGATTAACTTAATCCCGCCACTCTTAAACCTCCGTCGGGCCCCTCCATTAAACCTCATGTCAAAGCTCCACCCCAATCACCGTACGAGCAGGCCCCATTTGATCCGACAGTTAATGATCATATCGGGCAGCCTATGAAGGCCGACCTTTACCCGCCCGATATAGATGGTTTCCCTTCTGGCCCTGCCGCTAAGTAGTGCCTGATGAATGGCATTAGGTGGCCTCCCCCCAAAACCACTCCAACCCAAATGTTGTGTGAATAAAATTGCATACTGCTCCCTGCATCGCGAAAAACTATCTAGTGTTCAGTTCACACCATATTTTAAAAGTTTGCCCGTTAAAGTTCAAACCCCAAGAACCCAGGTTTTCTCGTCCTTTGCCCATTCTATTATGTAAACTTATGAAACCCTTCTGCTCCACCTGAAGCCTATTCTAACCAATTCAAGCATGGTTTACCTCCCAAAATCACTTTGGACTCACTCCATCGACCTATAAATCTTGATAAATCCATTAATGACCCTCCCTGTCAACCCAATGTTTTCCTAATAGTTTTTTTTTTATTTTACAAGCGATTAGAAGACCGTAGCCTTAGATAAACAGTCTTAATACTAATAATAAGACCCGTTTACTCCGAGATTGCTATCAAATCTATTCAAATGGAGATGCAAAATAAAACACACAGTTAAAAGACAAGCAAAGGAAACATGGAATTAAATGATTTACTGTTGAAATAGACAGTAAAAAACTAAAATATATAGTGAAGGTAATAGGACACAGTAAAGAATAGTCAAAGTGTATCAGGGTTAAAGAGTATCAAATTGAAGACCAAATCAAGTAAAGAAGCTAGCATGAAGACAAACAGTAGGGAACATAGTTACAAAGCATACAGATTCATGTCAAAGTCAAAATAGATGAAAAACGGAGGGGTAAAAGTAAATAGTGAAAGTAAACAATAAAAGTAAACATGGAGGAAGTAAGGATTCAACAGAGATGAAAACAATTTCACCAGCAACAATGAAGTTTATCCAAATTAAAAGTGAAAAATAGTTAAAATAAATTTAAGGTTAAAAGATGAAATCAGAGCAAAAATGGTACATTCTTCAGAAATTTCCTGTTTAAGTCATAATTTTGCAGAAACTATTGTGGCCAATAAAAGATGAATTTGGAGAAACTGAAGGAGGTTTGTGTACAAAAAAGGCTTATCTACAGAAAATTATCTCACTTTTTACACAGGTATTACCAAACATGCGATAAGGGCATGTCCTCATAGCCTATTTTTCGGACTGTGCAAAGTCCTGTTTTTGACATCTTTTTGCAAAGCATATTGTGAACAACTGGAGCTGAATTTTGGGAAACTGAGAGAGGTTTATCTGAAAAACATACTTATCTACAACAAATTCTTTCAATTTTTACATATCTCTCTCGAATTGAGATATACAAAGGTATCAATGGACCCTAATTTTGCAGAATTGCTGGGGCAGAGTGGATAAAGAAAGTATGCAGTTAGTGATTGGGATGCCTCATCATCAATCAAGAGTTGCTATCAAATTCAAATTTCTCTTCTTTGTAACCATAAATATGTAAAATTAGTGCCAAATAGATTCATTAGTTTTGAATGTCCTTTATTTAAGTTCTATTAATGTAAAACAAATTGAGATATTTGTAAAATCAATTTTGATATTTTTTCAAGATATTTCAGTTTAGAATTTGTATAAATACTTCTTCATTTGAAATATTTTGGTTGGATTCGAAGACATTTCTATAGAAATTTTCTTCTCAAGTTAAAGAGCTATTGTAATCAAGATTGGATTGGCTTGCTGGATCATGGAATAAAGTTAAAGACATTTCACAGGATTCTTGTGCACATTGGAAATCAAATAAGTATTATCTCTTCATGTTTATAAATATTCACATGTGTCTCTATGAAATATGAAAGGTAAAAATGGAATGATATTTTAGAATTAGCTTTAATGCTCTCTGCCTTGACTATTTACTTTCTCACTGTTTTCTACTAAACTATCTTGGTCTGTGAATTCTTAATTGCTCCCATACTTCCGTAGTTCCCCCCCTTAGGTCCATAGTAAAGGATTCTTAGTTGCCCTTTGCTACTGACCTCCTTCTGTTCTTCATCTTGATCCTAGTTTAAGTATTCTTCATTGCCCTTTCACCTTGGTTAGGATTACCTCATCCATTTGAACCTGTAGATTTTATTTTTATTGTGCTAGCCTACCCTGTGAACTCCTCTAGTAATTGATCTGATTCAGTTAAGCCACTCTTCAATTGACTCCATAGCCCAATGTCTTGAAGGCTTTCTCTATCCATCTGTCAGAATTCCACCACCCCATCAAAATCAAAACCTTATGAGCACTAAGAACTAGCCTAAAATCCCACCCAAAACAAAGTTAAATCATAAAGAGAGAGCCCTCTCTAGACTTAGGTTGGCTAGAGCCTAAGCCTAAAATATTTATTTGTGGTTACCTCAGAATTTTCTTTCTTTAACCTTGAGAAAATTCTGAGTGATAACATAGTGGCGACTCCACTCGGGAGAACTAACATTTTCTTCAGAATTGTTTTATAGGTTTAGATCTGATCTATGATGGTGGAAAATGATCAGGCACACAAAGGTTAAAATCATCCACCTGGAAACTCCAAATCAATTCTACAATCAAGATTCTACTGGAAGAATGAACCTGAGAGAACTGTATGAAAAGTGTTAGTGTCAGTGTCTTCACACTTCCATCAATGATCAAAATTTTCTCTTTTGCATTTCATAGTAGGAGTCCCATATTGATGAGTTTGCATTCCATTAGGTCATGGATTCACTGATGGTAGGGTTTACTTCCATTTTTTCCCTCATGATATGTACTTGCTGATCCTCTTTCATATTTCAGTCATGGCTGATGATTTACTCTACATTTTATTTCATTAGGTCTTAGGGTTTGGTCTCATTAGGTTTTAGGGTTCCACCATGGTCAAATCCAGTTATTACATGCCAATAATGAACAACAAGAACATGAGGAGGCGAATAATGATTGGTAAAGTCATAATTTATCAGTTTTAGAGCCAAATGTAGTTCTCACCACAAAACTTGTTTTGAGGTGAAAACAAAGTATTATTGTTTTTATCTTCATTTATGATGTAATTTTATCTTCTCATATGTAATATTTGTTCCCACTATTTCTCAGCATCTTGTGATGTTGTCAAGTACCTGCTACTGCCAAAAATCAAGTCATCTTGGGCATCAATCCACCTGTAAGAGCAAAAGAAAACAAATATGGAAAACAAAGTATTAAAAATGACAAATAGACATTACAAAAGTGGGTTTTTCAAAAGCAAAAATTAAAAAGGGAGTTCATATATAAACTCATTCTCTTTTATTCTCATGCCATTGTGTAATTTTTCAATTTAGAGGAGCCAAGGAGAGAAGAAAATTCATTTTTCCAAGTGTTCTTGAGCAAAACAAGGGTGGCACTGTGCTTAGGGAGAAAAGCGTTGTGCTTCTGGAAATTTGGGCCCGGCGCTACACTCCTGGGAAGTGGCGTTGTGCTTACAACTCGGCGCTGTGCTCCTAGACTTTTCTCACCATTCAAATTTCAATGAGCGTTGTGCTTACAGGCCGACACTTCTCTCCTAGGTGGTGGCACTGCGCTTAGGCTAGCCAAGCCCAAAAATGCTCCCAGCTTCCGATTTTTGCTAAATTTCCTCCTATTTAACACTTGCCAAGTAAGTATCATTGCTCCTCTTAATTTTTAGTCTGCATATGTGAAAAATTACATGGTTTTTCTTTCTCAAATATAAAACCCTAATCACCACTATAAAACCGTAGTTTTTGATTCTCCCTACGACTCACCCCATAAACTCAATCCTTATCTCTTCCACTATTACCACCTCCTACCACCCATTTATTACTCCATAAACCCTCTCCCTCTTATGTTTTATCCATAGCTTCTCTTACATCCATTCCTCCAAGTCATTTCACATACCGCTCATCCCATACCATTGTAAAAATTGTGCAAGCTAAGAGAGTAAGCTAAATCATGGACAGAGGTAGTGATTTTGAGTATGAGGAGGAGATAGCTGGTGACAGTTCTGTAGAAAGACATAGACAGAGAAATCCTCACAAGGGAGGAAAAATTATAAGGGAGCAGTCTACCAGACTAAGAGAATTACAGGCTTGCCCACTTGCAGTTTCTTGTTTCAGACACCAAGGATGTTTTGAAATCTGTGAACTAGTGGAAAGAGTTCAATTTCACCATGAGTTGGCCAGACTTTTTGTGGCTCATTTACATAACAATGAGGTGACACTTGCCAGAGTAACCTTCACAATATCACCATCTGTCATTTCAGAGGCCACTAGAATCCCTAATATTGGTGATAATTGGTACAAGGGTCAGGACCTTGATGAGGATTATTACGAGCCTTACATCAAGCCTCAATACAAAAACCAGGTGAAGAGCCTTTTCCCCTTTAAATTTTTGGAGAGCAGGTATGTTCCTCTGATGAGGATTATCATCAAGTATTTCACTTGTGAAGGCAGTTTCTCCTGGTTGTATGCTTACCATATTAGACTCCTCATGCACTTTACCAGGGTCAAGATGATGAATCTCCCATATTTCTTGTTTAGAAATATTGACAAAATAGCTTACCTTGTGCAGAAGAAGCCATACCCTCAGCAGTTGAACATCTGTCATTATTCCTTGATCAAAATCATTGTTCTTCACCATATCAGTCTTCTTAACATTCCTTGGGAGATTTTCGTTGCTCATGAGATGTTCAAAGGTCCACATATCCCTTCACCAGTGCATCAAGAAGAGGGTGGGCCTTCTAGCCATGGGGAAACAAGGGAAGAGGTCAAGGAAACCAAAGCTATTGAGGTGCCAGTGTACTTAACATATCAGAGAGGCACAAGGAGGCTTTTTGCAGCTGCTAGGCAAGCGTTTGCTCCACAAGGTGTGGAAGGGACCTTCCCTTCATCATCAGTCCATAGGCAAATGTTATCTCCACAAGGTGTGGAAGGGGCTTTGCCTTCTACATTGAAAAACTAGGTATAGGTTAAGCAGTTGAGAAAATGCAAGGAAAAAGTGCAGGAGGAAGATCTTGGTGATGAGGAGGAAAGAGATTTTGACTTGATTGAGCATGAGGAGCCACAACAACACTATACTCATCATGGAGTTGGCATCATTGACTTGGAGGCTCAGGATGAAAAAACTATTAAAGACATTATCATACAAGAAAGGGAAGCTAAAATACAAGCTTTGGTGGACAACTTATAGAGAGCCAGGTTCATCATCAGATATTTGGAACAGGAAAACAAACAGTTGAGTGACAACCAAGTCCTCATGGGGCTGGAAATGATTAAAGCAAATAGGTAAATGGCCAAAGAGGCTCATGCCACATTGACTCCTATTGAGAAAGAGATTGAAAATGATAGGGAAACTTGGCTTGAAAGGGTCAACATACATCTTGAAGGACTTATTGAGAAGGCCAACGGGGATAAGAAAATGCTTCGGCACATGGCCTACCATTACATGACCCGCAACAAAATTTGTAATATGAGGATTAGAAAGTTAAAGGCTAGGCTAAGGAGAGCTTTGAGAGGAAAAAAGGAGCAAGATAGGTTGAAGATGTTGGTTGAAGCCTCCCTAGACCATCAAAGTAGCTGATGGTGGTGTTCCATGCCAAATTTGGGCAATTTTTGAGAAGTTTTTGCAATTTTGAAAATTTTGAAATTCACAACACAGAAATTTTGCCTAGCGGTGGCGTTGCGATTTTTCCTGGGGCATCCATTGGAGAAAAGGTTGATATTTTTGGATTCAAGATGATGAGGACATGTACCCTGGAAACTCTCAAAAGTTTTGGAGCAAATATGGGTCACCAAAAGGTCCAAAAAGCTACCAAAAATTGACCTCTCTGCCTCTTTTTGGACACACAAAAGCAGTCTTGGGAGATTCAAGTGTTGAGGGGGAAAATTACCTCCAAATTCAAAAATTCTAGGTGTTCCAAAAACTAAACTTACATACCTTTCCAATGAGCTATAATAGGCTCAATTTGGTTAAGGGGAAGGCCTCCAAAATCAGGTGGAAAGAGGCATTGTGCTTAGGACCAGTGGCACTGCGCTTATGACCATTTAGCTCAAAAAACCAAAATTCGCCTGTTTTGACTGTGAATTTGATTTCTGTCTCTCCTCATGGATGATTTCAAGGATGTAATTGATGAAATGGCATGTAAATGTAATGGTAAAAAAGTGTTTGAGGGTAGATTCATTAGTTAGAGGTGGTTTTGAGGCAAATGAATCAGTTTCCCTACTTTTAGAGGCAAGTTGTTTGACTGCCTATATTCCTGGTCCTTGTTTGGAAATGGTTGAAACAACTCCTCTTCTCATGGTTTCGATCTTTAGTGGTTAGGATGAGGGATTGCGATGTCTATATTATTTATTTTCTTTCTCATTTGCAAGGGTTGGATTCAACTGGATGCTCATGTACTGAACACTTATCATTTTGTAGCAGTTTTGGCAGGAAACTAATAAAGTTGTAGCTATTTTTATGGGATTCCTATGGTATGGCCTTTAGCATGTGTTTCTTCTTCTATTAATTTGTTCACATGTTATTTATGTATGCCTCTTTCATGTAATTTCTTTTGATTGGTTGTTTTCAAGTCAGATAGGTGGAATACATTAGGTTTTAATGCTTTGCCTTGGGAAAACACTAGTATTTTATGTTTTCATTTGTTTAGGAAGGATTATTGACTTGATCAAGCCCTTCTTAGCTCCTCACCAATCTAGCATTTCACCCATCAAGCTTTAAGGTGCTGATCTGTTCACCTTGATTTGTTGAGCATTCTCCTGATTAAGCAATTGATTAAAGTGACAAACATGGAGTTTGAACAAGAGTCGTAGCATGAAGACACTGACCTGATGTTGAAAGCACCACAGGTCATCCCTCAGCCTCCACCAACTCCAATAGCAAAGCCAACCCCAAGCGATAAAGGAGTTGTTATTCTCCTTGATGATGATCGGTCATGGATGTGTACAATCTATCATTTGATGAGTTTTAGAAGAGGATTGTACAGGCATGAAGGAAGAACTTTCCAAATGATAACACATTGCCTACATTCATTAAGGAAAGGGTGATAGTGTCAGACACCATGAATCCTCCAATTGCCATTGCCCAAGCCAACTTGGCCTATGTAGGAGAAACAAGATCAAATGTTCAGTATCTGATGACCACGAATGAAAAATTGGCAAAGAAATCGAAGGCTTCCAGGCAAGAGGCAGAACAACTCTGAGCATTAGTGCATAATTTAGTTTCTGCATTCAGGGAGATGAGGAAAACGGTACTTACTGAAGTATCGACACTTGGTGATACCATGAAGAAAATCTATGACTGATTTGTCATCATGCATAAAACATTTGTCTAATTGCATGGTCTAAAACAATGGAGCAAAGAGTTTTTCCAAACTCTCAAGAACATACATGCTGCCATTGCATATGTACAAGAGTGGACAATGTAGTATAAAGGCCCCCCCCTCAACTTAGCAAAGAATATGAAGCCACAGTTAGAGCTAGAGAAAGTGAAGGTTCGAATGTTGGTTTAGACCAATGATAAGCTCGCCTGATTCATCAGTAGCACACATCCCTCATATGTGTGGTTGTACAGTAGCTTGGATGTCATGGTGAGAAAACATCAGATCCCATCAATCAGTTCCCTCACCGATGATAAACCCAAGAACAAAGTATGACTGGAGATTTTATGAGTACTTGGAGCAACTAAGATGAGAATCCATGAGGGAGACTTGGAGATGAATGCACAAAACATGCAAAATTACATCGTTGGTCTTGTCAAGGTCAAGAACATGCTACTCATGCTTCAGAACAAGTTGGATACAAGTTCGAAGACGATATACTTGGATGCCATGGAGGTTAGAGTCTGCTTCTATAAAGACACTGTTAAGTAATTTTGGGACACCATCACACAGTACAAAGCTTGATACCAATATTTGACCGAGAAGCAACAAGTGGAGGTTGTTGAGCTAGACTTTACCCAAATTCCAGAATCATAGTGTTGTGTCTTTCTAGGTTGTCTCTAGCCTATTTTGTCTTATATGGTAGATGTGGAAAATGTAATATTTGTAAATATGTTGTAAATCAAATTCCAAGTGTCAATATTGGAATATGTGTCTAGTCAATTTAATGTCTTAAATTGCTCTACATAAATTATCAATCCGGGTATTGTAAACTGATGAAGTGTGGTACACTATATGTGCTTAGTTAACCTTTCTCTTACTTCGTTGTTTTATAGTTTATGTTGTTTTTGGGGTTTTGTTCTAGTTGGTTTTCTAAAGTGTTAATCAAAATAAAATGCAATAACCAAACAATGAGCTAATGACTATGAGACCCAGTATCCTTGCTGCTTCAGCAAAAGGACAAGATGATTCTATCATGTCATTAGTTCAATCAAAATAAAATGCAATAACCAAACAATGAGCTAGTGACTATGAGACCCAGTATCCTTGCTATTTCAACAAAAGGACAAGATGATTCTATCATGTCATTAGTCATTAAAAGGCTATGTGCATCACTAATCTACAATCAACTTGAAAGCAATTTATGTACAGCTAATATACATAAGCATAACAAAATTAAATGCAAAATTAAATGACAACTATACAAGGCAGGGGCCCTCTGCCACCTATGAAATCAAAGAAAAATTGAACACACTTGCATGAATTAAAATTGCATGAATGAAAAATCTAATCTATCAAACTTGAAAGTAATCAAATCAAATCAAAGCAATATTTACAAAATGAAATCTATTCTACCTTACATTCTACAAAGCAATATTTACAAAATAAAATCTAATCTACCTTACATTCTAATGTGCTCCATGACATCTACTTCACATCTCCTTCCATGTTGAGAACATCAAAGCTTTATTCAAATTCTTCAAAAGTACAAAGTACTTCAAAGTTCTCCAAAGCTTTCAAAAGCCATCAAGGAAGAACTACAATATTAAGAACTAGGGACTAAAAAGACTAACAAATGAAGGAGAGAGATCTCCTATTTATACAAAAATATGAGAGCCATCTTATTAATGATAATCCATGAATATCTCCCTCTACCTCTAGAGTCCTAATCAAAATAGGAACTGATAAGACACATGTCTTTCTAGAGTTACAATACAATTAGGAGATGTGACACATATCCTCATGATCCCATGATTCTTTCCACTCAAATTCGAATTTGGCCTTAGAGTGCCACATAAGGGTCTTCTAGAAGCCTCCTTTCAACCTACACATGTCAACAATCTCAACCCATAGGTTAGGTATAAGCTTATGCACATTATTTCTAATTTTTAACCACAAATTCACTTAAAAGGCTTAGAATTAATAAAGATTTGGAAAAACATAAATGTGGCCCAATGATAATGAAAGTGGGATGAATTTGGTGACATAGTAGTGAAATGGAGGTGATATAATGGACATAATAGTGAAAGTGTAATGGAAATGAATGACATTTTCAAGACTCAACATACCCCCCAATTGAAGCTATTGCATGTCCTCATGCAATATATATTACATTAACTCTTTTGATCCTTGAGCTTTGGCTTAACTTTGCATGATATCATTTGATAACTTCATTTTTCTGCAAAGTGTTTTACTTGAGTTGCAACATGGTTGGTTCTTGTGTTACAACCATTTTTTTGTTGTTGCCTCATATTTTGATCTTTGAACTTTGCATAATGATATTCTGATTATTGTTGCAAAGTATATCTTTATTGGATTGCATGATGGTTGGTTCTTGTGTGACAACCATGCTTTTGTTTGTATCCAATTTATCCTTTAAGCATTTTTTTATTTTTTTTTTGAAAAGCCAATGTATGCTCATAATAACAATGTAATAGTTAATATGTGTTGGAAGTATGTGAGCTCCTAAATATGATATGGACATGGAAAGATATGAAAATGAATGTATTCCCCCCCCCCAACTGATGGTATTGGCAATTTTATGAAATGAGGAAGAGAAATGTTTTTCCGACAATTATCATTCTAGCTTTTTATGGAATTCTATGGTCAAAAGTTAGAAAATGACGTACCTTCACTTACCCTTTGGAATGGATGAGTTGTATGTGTGGTGGCTGAAAAAATTCTGATCATATTCTTCTTCAAGTGGCTGAACAAGAGGAGTCATGGATAGAGAGATAAGATGACTTTTTATTGTTTCTACTAAAACTTGCTGAATCTGCTCCAAAACGCTGAAAATAATAGTCTTCATGTCTTCAAAACTCATTGGCACAATTCCTACTATGTGAAAAGATGTTCTGATGTCGAACATAGTAGGAAATTGTTGGCTTAGTGGCCATTAATGGATGCCACTAGTCAACACGAGAACTCTTACCATTGATGACAATGAGAGTCAAGATGCCCAAACACATCTTGCTAGGTACGAATGAATTTGTCGATGTCGAGTCACCTAGAAGATCTGATGAACAAGGGACATTATTGTATTCCCATTGTTTATCAGCATGAGGACTTGCCATTAAGGCATGCAAGCCTCAAGGTGTTTTTACAAAGAACTTAGACTCAAAGGACTATGGACTCAATAATTTGCATTGAAGCAGGGCTTATTTGCGGAATGAAAATGACAGGGAATGAAAGATGAAAATGGAAGATGGCAATGGAGAGTAGAATTGGAAATGGGAAATAAGAATGTGAATGAGCCTCTTGCTTTTATTTGTGGGTTATGAATGGACAAAAAGAGATGGAAAATGTATGTGAATGTAAATGGAAAATATGGAGTGAAATGAAGTGAATGGTTTATTATGAAGTATGGATGTGGTGGATGGATGTGATGGATGGATGGATGTGATGGAGACAATAATATATGAAGGTTTTTCAAGTGTTTGGATCTGATTTTGCATTAGCATATCTCTTCTTTGTTGTTGATCATCCTCTTATGAAACAAATTGGTCTCTTAGAGAGACACCATTTTCTTGTAGTCATTTGTCCTTCCTCCTGAAACCTGCAAAAAACTAATACTTCTTCTGCAATGGAATGTAAGATTATCAAAGGAGAGAGGTGATCAATCTCTCTAGTTATGATATGTACACACAAAACTAAGAATTTGTATTAATGAAACAAGTTCTCAAAGGAAAAATCAAAAGAATTTATACATGTTTTGGAATTGGTGCCCCAAGTTGAATGTTTCTTCTTTTCAGCAATTTATTTCATTAGTTGCCATTTCAAACTCTAATGATAGATTTCTCATTGTATAGATATTGTTGAGATCTTTCCAACGATACTTAAATCATCAAAATCTGATTTTGTATGAGAAAGATAGGCTGATTTGAACAATGAGGTTTTTCTGGCTGCGGAATTAGACTTCAACTGCGGAATGTGCACGGTTCTGTAGCTAAAAATCTTGAATACAAAGTTAGCCATTCATCTTTCATCATTAGTCGAAAATTAATCAATACCTTCAGAAAAGTGAGCAAATAACTTATTCATTTCATTGATTCAAAATTATTATTTTTTCTTGACATGCAGCGACTCAGTGTGGCGACTTAGTGATAACACACAATTTGACTTCCTTTTGACCAGGGTCTTTTTCATCAAATTTGATCGAATGAATAGGACACCATCCATTTACCAACATTCCCTCAGCTACCCATGTGGCTTGTTTTGCTTGATGACACCTGCAACCTAGAGTTTAACAAAACAGCTGCGAAATCTGGGGTTGGCTGCGGAAACCCTATGTGAGCTAGAAACTGTGGAAAGTGGCTTGCGGCTAATGAAAACAGAGTGTGGAAAGTACTGTGAAATGGAGTGGCTTGCGGCTAATGAAAACAGAGTGTGGAAAGTACTGTGAAATGGAGTGGCTGTGTGGATAGAAATCGGACGTTTATGGATATGGGAATGGAATGAAAATGTTTATGGAAGTAGATGACTGTGACTAAAGCAACTGTATGTACAGAATATGTGAAAACATAGTAGCTATATGTGAAAACATGGTGATTTTTATACATAGGTAGTATGAAAATGGAGTCACTATGTATGCAAAGAGGCTGTGAAGATATGGAAAGGGGAAAAAAACTCGGAGGTGTTGCACACGTAGACAAAGTATAAAGTGATGCTGAATGAATAATCCAAGCAATATAGATGTAAAAGAGTCGTATTCAACTTGGTCAAGTTATGGAATTAATCGTTAAACATGTGCTTGAAGAAGTATTGTATTCAATTGGGATACGTCTCTATTGTCGGCCATTAAATTGAAGTACAGTCACGAAGGTTGCATGAGACTGTTAGTAATTAAAGACACGTAAACAAGATTGAATGCCAGCAAATAGTTGAGTCCTAATTTGATTTATCTTCTTCAGGCACGCTGCATTAAATTACTGCTGTTCATTTAATTAAAACTCTGTTTTTTTCTCACGCGGCAGTAAAAAATGGGCTTCGAAGAACTGCATATTTCTCCTAGACCACCACAAATTTCCTCAAATGGTTTCTGGGTTATCTAATTGACCCACCTGGCAAAAAACCCATGTTTTATTTTTTTGAAATTTGCTACCATTTGGGCAAACCGAGCGTGTAAAGTTTGACGTTTTCTTGCTGTTACGCATTTTTTTCTAGATCAACTGTTCTGTATTTTTATGAATGCCCAGAATACCCATACAGGGTGGATGAGGGATGCTGCAGTGAAAGAATTGATTCATCGATGCTTATTACATCTACAGAATCCCAAATGCTCAAAATACCTGCCCAGGCTGCATCTTCTGATGGCCATAACGGCAGCCTCAAATTATGATCATATGAAAGAATAACACCAACATCTTTTGCTATCTTGATTGCAGCCAAATGTGCTAATTTGCAAGGATCTGAAATAAGGCTTATTGAACCATAGTGGAAAATTTTTGCCTCTCTGATGAGATCCACATCAAGCTCTGATTCGTCGAGTAACATATCTGCACTTGGATTTCTGTAAAACATAAATTCACGTTCACCATCACTCCTTAATGTCACAAATTTCGTTGATTTATAATTTGAGGTTCCGACAGAAGCCCAAAGGCATAAGGTTATGCAAAAGTGAGTGGCCTCGGATTGGTAAATTCGCTTAGTCAAAAGGTGGCCTATGGCAATATACCTATTGGATAAAGTTCACATTTTCCTTGCTCTTGCTGCATTCGACTTCTTTCTTATTTTTGTTTGATTTGCAATTTGGAACACAGGAAATAGAAAATGAAAGGTGCTAGAATTTTCAAGGACATCCTGAACAAGTATTTTTCTCTAAGTATTGGTGACTACAGCATGCTCTAAGTTTCTACTTTCAATCTATTTGCATAGTTTATGTAGGCCTCCATAGGTTTCAGATTTTGCTATGATTGAGAAATTTCCTATGTTAGCTTTTCAAAAACATTCCAAAACCAAAGGCTTCCTATATGAATAAGATGCACAGTTCAAATGAATGCAAATCAATTGCTTACAAAGGGATGAGAATGTACTGAAATGAAATCATGAAGAGGCCAAAACATCAAATCAATATGCAGATTTTTCAAGTTTTTGATATTAGGAGATTTTTTTTATTTTTTTTTTAAATTCCACATAAATTGGATGCCACATACACTCTTTTGAAAGCCACACAAGGGTTTGTTTTTTCAATTTCAGGCAGCAAAGACTTCAAAGAAAACATGCTAAAAGCAAGATTTTAACTGAAGTCTTAGGCTGATTTTTCATCGATCTGAGCTGGGTGACTAGGATAGGATCCATGTCGGGACAATTTTGGAGATGCCCATGTGGTCGGTTTTTTCATTGGACATTTGTAACCTGCTAAACCTTGAAACAGCTGCAGAATCATGGTGCTAGCTGCGGAATCAGGGCAGTTTCTGCAGCTGAGTTGAAAAACCTTATTAAAGCAGGATACAGTGTTTTGAAGACCACTACAAAGCATAACCAGACAATTTTGGTCAATTTGAACCTATCAAAGCAGTTGAGTTTCATTTTTTTTCATCATTTTT
>APFE031365040.1:0-11769 GCA_000404065.3 Pinus taeda
AAGAATAGGAAGAAACCCCTGCTGTCACACAAGAACTAACAATAGTGGAAAAATAAAAGAAACCTCTTGTAGCAAAAGAGGAAGAAACCATTGTTGTCACACAAGAACCAATAGGGGAAAAACATGAAAAAATACCCACTGTCACACAAGAACTAGTAGGGGTAATGGGGGAAGAACAAGGCTTTGAGGGACTAGAGTTGGAGGAGAATATGGAAGTTGAAACCCTTGCCATAACAAAAGAATGAGCAAGGGAAAGCTAAGCTAAAATCCTTCCTACAATATAGGGACTAACAAGGGGAAACCTTGTAGAAGGCCTTGTTGGAAATCCAAAAATTTATATGGAACAATAGGAAGAAGTGTTAGACATGTGCTGTCATTAATGTCAAAGGATTTCCAAGGAAGTCATAGATTGGTCAAGATTAGTTGTATGTAGGAAAATGAGTGAAACATTGCTTTTTGGAGCAACATATTCAGATCAATTTTTTATTCAAGATATTAGTTCAGAATATCTTGGAAATGGTGCAGTTGGATAGTGCTCATAAATATATTTCCAATAGTATATCAAAGTAAAAAAGATCCCCTGTATCAAAGGATATCGCCAGTCAAAGTTCTAAGGTCAAAAGTCAAAATCTTGGTGTTTTGACCATGGGCCCCACAACATAATCAATATGCATGTAGCAAGAGAAGCCACGTGGGAACAAAGGTGGACCAATTTGTTGATGATGATAGATGCTACCAAAAGTGAGAGGTCTCTCCGATATGAAGTCCCAATTAGACCTCACACTGTTTGGAGTAGGAGCCCAAACTAGAAAGTTAGGCTGATTGCCATAATCTTAAAGATTTTCCTTGGTTGCAATAAATGACACAAGATAAACACATGCACTTTCAAGATAAACAAGTAAATTAGCCTTGTGATGTATTCAATTTCAAAGTGTATAATGGTTCTTTCATGAAAAGGAAGGGAAAGTGAGTCTTTAAGAGAAAAGTAATAATACTATCCTAATAAAGGCATGCACATACATTTGAAGGAATCATTAATAATCTTGTGAAATAGTTCGCAAAGAAATAAAGATCATGAAAGCATAAGAAAAATGATTCAATAAAACATACTAAAGCCAACAAAATAGTTCATTTTCATTAGTATGCATTTACATAAACATACACTGCAAACAATGAAAGAATAGTCTTACAATCATTCATGACATATGCATGAAAAGTGTGTTGGCTCCATGATATTCAAATTATTAAGTGAAAGTCCCAAGGTACACCATTACAATGATACAACATTGGTTCCAATAGTGGAAGGTTAAGCAACTACTTGCTCCTCAAAAGCCTAATCTTCTCTCCTATGCCTAGCATGAGAAGCCAAGGTTAAAATTCCTTTGCTTGAGCTATGAGGGTATATATATAACAATTGAGGTAACTCTCCACCTCCCTTGTGAATCTTGAGCTCCCCTCATGGCTCTTGAGCTTCCATGTGACTTTTGAAACTTCTATGAGACCTTTGGACATCTACATGACTATTCACATTCTATGAGTGACCTTTGTACTTCCATACAATTTATGTTTTCTCTTTTTGGGAATTACATAATTACATCCATAGATGATGTGGAAAAATACAATGATACATGAGACTCTTTAGGTGACACTTGGACAAGTAATGACTTGGAATTGATGACATGGAACGTCATAATGATGTGTTAATGTCAAGCTTTCTTCCTTACTTTCATGTTTGTATCTTAATGATAGGTTTCTCAAATACTCCATCTTTGTCCTCTAAGAGGTTGGGATGATGTGGAACTCTCTATGTGTTCTTGATCTTCCTTCTTTTGTCATGATCCAATGTCATTTCATCTTCTTGCTTGATGATCTCTTTATATCTTTAACTTTATAAGTGTCTTCTTACATGATCTCATTGGCATCCTCCTTGAGAATCATCCTATCATGTCGAGATAAAAATACTTGTAAATGGAATGAACTCATAAAAATGTGAGATCAATATAGAAATATCCTAGTCTATCTTTTTCTTCATGCAACACACTGATTGATCCGAGACAAAGTGCAGGACTGAGGAGGCTCAAGGATTGTGTAATTCTAGGAGGCAGTGATGAGGGTCTATTCACTGTGACCGCACAATGCGCAGTGGATGAGGGACTAGAATGCAAGACTGTGAAATTAAGGGAGTCAGTGATGCAAAAAGGCAAGATAACTCACCGTGATTGTGAAATGCACAATTATGGGAGGACTGGGACAATGGACTGCACATTTGAGGAAGCTTAACTACTGGTTACACAATGGAAGATTGACTAGGCAATGATTGCGTAAGTTTCAAGTGCAGCAGGCAGGGACTGAGTACTAGGATTTCACAATGCATATTCCTTGGAGGTAATGACTGTGTAGTGCATTGTTCTAGGAGGAAAGGGTGCCTGAACGGGGTTGAAGACCATGTAGTGTGTAGATTGGGAAGGCAGGATGATGGGTTGTTGGTTGAGAATGTTGCGAAGGGAGGAACACTTTAGAAATGGACTAAGTGTGGGACTAGTGAAGCGAAAAATAAGACCAGAACATGTAACAAGTCTTGAGCATGACCCCACAATTACAAATAATCAACCTCAAGCCAATAAAACACTTAACACCGAAAATTAAGATGCATCCATAGAAACGACAACAAAATGAAAATTACATCCAAGTGCGATACTTAAGATACACTTTGCGACACAAGTGACAACTGTAATGAGAAAGTGCATGGTACTCTGAAAATAGGTCTAATTCATATCTCTATGATAGATAAAACCCAATGGTACAAGAGAAAACACCAACATTTCCTCTTAAAGATGCGCTATAACTCCCTTCCACAAAGAATGACACTTCCCTAAAAAAAATATGAGACTTGGAATTTCTTCACAAAGGGACTTGGAAAGTTAGAGAACAAGTATGGAATGACCTTAATAGATAGAAATGAAAATTCACATGGTTAAAGAGAGGCTCCAAAGTTTAAATATAGGTCAAAATTTGGAGGTTGTTGTAGTAGTGACAACACTCGGCGACACACTAGTAGAATTCCAACTTCTTTATTCTGGTATAGCTTTAAGCATAGGGTCTAGTCTTTCAAGAAGTATTGATTCATTGTGTGGATCACCTTAGCTTTCCCATTTAACCCAGTTATAGATATAGTATCTCACATGCATAGAGCTTTCCATGTCATAATTGTTTCAATTTGGGGGAAGGGTAATATGTAGTTGCAAGTTTAAGATGATCAAAGTTTTTTAATTTCATCTTCAGTGTTGCTCTATTGCCAGCAGGCCTATTTAGTAACCAAAAAAAGTCACTACAAGAACATAAATATTGCTTCATGCCAATGAGCATGTTCACTACCCCAATGAAGTTGCTTTCTTCACCTCCCTGTGAAGGAAGCCTTTCTCTTCTTTCACCCCTTATTTTATTCAATATGCTCATTGGAATTTTATTCAATGTTTATATTGTCAAGGTGGAAGGTGGAAGAGGGATTGTTTAGAACCAGATAAAACACTTTCACACAAGTTTTAATTCACAGGATCAACAAAACAAAGGAAAATAGAAAGGACACAACAAGACATGAATGAGAAAACAAACAAAAAGACAAGGAAATAAATATGTACATAGGTAGGAGCACAACCTTGTGCTACTATTGGAAATACCATTTAAGATCTTGGTCATTGACAGGAAGAGAATCCAT
The DNA here is from genome assembly GCA_000404065.3 of Pinus taeda. Lineage (NCBI taxonomy): Eukaryota > Viridiplantae > Streptophyta > Pinopsida > Pinales > Pinaceae > Pinus > Pinus taeda. Next base: position 3,716 of record APFE031365040.1, read on the forward strand.
ATTCCCATCTAAGGATTGAAGATGATAAGTGTGGTGGCTAAGCTTGTCATGAACATCGAAATGTTTGATCCACAAGGATTGGAACTTAGTGTGTTTACCTTTTTATTCATGGGATTTGTCCCACTTCAATACTAGGTCTCCCACACTGAACTCCTTTTCCCCCTTAGATTTCTTGTCAGACCAATGCTTCATACGACTCTAATGTATAGCAAACTTTTCCTTTTTTTTCTTCCTTTCTTCCTCTAGCTTCAAAAGAGTGTCTATATTTCTTTGAACAGCAAGACATGGTTTACCTTGGGATTCTTGAAAAAATTGAAGGGCTGGGAGGTATATGTTCCAAGGAAGGATAACTCTTTTCCATATACGAGGAAGTATAAAGAGAGGGTTTTCGTGTGACACAATCAACACATAAAGCATTCACCAATGCATTATAATAGTTCCTTTGCTCAGAGTAAATGATTTTCTTAATGTTTCAAATCAAATTCTTATTGGTAGACTAAGTTAAACCATTTCCTTGAGGTTAGTAATTAGATGAGTGCTTTAAAAAAATACCATTTTCTAATGCAAATCATAAAGTTTTAACAATGAGAAGTAAGTTGCATTATCGGAAACAAGTTATGTAGGTATACCAAACCTAGTGATGATATTATACTTAAGAAAATTGATGACTTCCTTCCTGTTTACTTGTTTCGACAGAACGACTTCAGCCCACCAAGTAAAATAGTCTCTATCAGTTATGATATATTGGTGCTACTTTTATGAATGTGGAAATATTTCACCAATAACAACTAATCCCAATTGTTGAAAAGGTTCCTCAACAACAATGGGCTGCTAAGGGGAAAATAACATCTTATCATGGCTAACACATCTTTGAAAAATGAAACACTCACACAGATGATGTGGCAAAATACAATGACACATGAGACTCTTGAGGCGACACTTGGACAATCCATGACTTGGCATTGATGACATGGAACTTCATAGTTATATGTCAATGTCAATCTTTCCTCCTTGCTACCATCTATTTATCTTCATGGTAGGTCTTGGAAGTACTTCATATTCATCCTCCAAGAGGCTGAGATGATGTGGAACTTTCTGTGTTATTGATTTTCCTTCTTCTGTCATGATTTGATGTCCTTTCATATTATATCTTAATGATCTCTTTATATATTTAGCTTTACAAGTGTCTTATTACATGACATCCTTGACATTCCCCTTGAGCATCATCTTGTCATGTCAAGATAACAATAATTGTAGATTGAATTCACTCTTGAAAAGACGACAACAATTTGAAAATATCCTAGTCTATCTTGTTCTTCATGCAACACACTGATTCATCTAGGAAAGAGTGCAAGATTGAGGAGGAAGCTCAGGGATTGTGTAGTTGGAGGAGGTAGTGATGAGGGTCTAATCATTGTGACTATGCAATTTGTAGTGGTTGAGGGATTGGAATGCATGATTATGAAGTTGAGGAAGTCAATGATGCAATGAGGTAGACTTTCTCACTGTAATTGCACAGTGTAAAGTTCTAGGAGGACTGGGATAGTGGATTATGTAGTTGAGGAAGCCTGACCGTTGACTAAGATTACATAGTGTGCAATGGAATTTTCATTGGGCAATGAATGTGCAGTTTGCAAGTGTAGGAGATAGGGATTCAATATTGGGATACCACAATGCGCAGTCCTTCAAGGTAGTGATTGCACAATTCCCGGGCAAGGGTGGCTAACTAGGGATTAATATTACATAATGCATAGTTAAGGAAGTCAATATGATGGGTTGTTGGTAAGGCAAGTTGAGAAGAGAGGAACACTTCATAAATTGGCTAAGTGTGGGATCAATGAAGCGAAAGATGAGACTGAATCATGTAATAAGGATTAAGCATGATCACACACTTACAAATGTTCAACCACATGCCAATAAAATAGTTAACACCCAAAATCAAGATGCATCCATAGAAAATATAGAAAAATGACACTTACCTCCAAGTGCGACACTTAAGATACACTTTGCAATATAGTGACGACTGTAACGATAAAGTACATAGTACTCTAGAAATATATCTAATGCACATCTCTATGACAGATAAAACCCATTAGTAAAGAGAAAAATTAGGAAATTCCTCTTTAATATGCCCTATATCTCCCTTCCACAAAGGACAACACTTCCTTAAACAAAATAAAACACTTGAAATTTCTTCACAAAGTGACTTGGAAGCTTAGAGAACATGGAATGATATTAACAACTAGAAACAATAGTTCACATGGTTAAAGAGAGGCTCCAAAGTTTGAATATAGGCCAAAATTTGGAGGGCGTTGTAGCAGCAACAACACAATAATAAGCTTAGCAGGGAAAGCGGTGGTCCCACCAGGGGACACAACACATTAGCGGGTTTCTCCCCAGAAGTTTCTAAAGGAGGCCCAAGTCCAAAATTATGAGGTGAAAAAGTAGTAGGAGGACATGGTCAGAGGAAAAAATGATTGGTGCAAGTCATCTAAGTAAGGGATCCTATGAACACGTAACCACGACAATTTCCTTTGCAGCTCAAAGTTTTATTTCTGAGGAGACCAGATCAGGGAAATGGGAAAATTCTCATATATTGTTTCCAAACTTCCCATCTCGGCCTAAAATTTATAATATAAAAATAATGGAAAAAAGACCCCCTTTTATTGTATGATGACTTGGACAATGGACATCGTCGACAAATCAATAGAAGACACTTGGCATGATTTTGTTGGATGACATAGGTAATAACGAGATAGGGTGGCAGATGACGATAACATGAGAGTCAACATGACATGGACCTATCGGAGGATGACACTTGGCACACATTTTTGGTGTTTTCATGTGGTCAAGTGGGTTGAAAATAGGTGAAAGATGGCACCTATTAGTGACTAATGCATGAAAATTGTGTGGAAAAGGTGGCAGAAACATTAGTGCTGACATAACCTTGATGATTTTCCCATTAGCGCAGGTAGGTAGCATGGGACCTAGTGACACGATGGAAAGGACACATAATCTCAAGCGTTTTTTGATTGACACAAAACTCAAGAGAGATAACATTGTGGAACCTAGAGGACACATAACCTAGACACTCTTACCCAGATGAGTTTGAAAAGGGATTCATTGTGAATGGTTGGGGAGACAGGTCTGGGAGATGGAGAAGTTGACAATAGAATATGACAAGAATTTTTGCCTCAATGAATTGAAGTGATAATGTTACCCCCACAATTTAACCTCGACAATTTTGAAATGAGGCACATTGGAAATGGATGGGGAAATGAGATCGGGGGACAAAAAATTGTTGTGACATTTAACATTCTGTAAAGCAACAAAAGGCTCCTCCAAGACTCAATTTTGTAGCGTGAAGTGACTGAGGGCCAAGTAACATTAATGAGTTGTAGTGATGGGCCTTCGGGCTATGTAAAACAACACTGCAAATATATAAAGGGCTTAAGCTGTGTGGGCTTAGCACAAAGGGCATAGGGCATGGGTTTTAAGTGAAATGAATGGGTCAACAACTATACCCGGCGGAGTCCACTATAACTAGAAATACACTGGAAATGGAATAACACCACATGAACAGGTTGTAAACTAGTTGGCGACATGCACAATTCGGTAGTATATTTGGTATTTTTTTATCAAATAAGGTAGTTCACTAATGCTAGAACTAGAGATAAACCCTATGCTAAACCCTGTAATGTACCGTAGTGGAAGAAATCATCAAAAGTGTCAAATATTGAGATTTAGACAACATATTAGAGATTGAAAACTACCATACCACATTAAGAAGACTTAACATAAATTGAAAAGTATGAATATAATGAGATTAAAACCTCCTTAAGTGTAAATTATGAGTTGAACTTAACTAAAGTTTTAGGTCCAAAAACATCAAGTTAGAATTCTTTATAAGCATAATTGAAAAACCAAGTTGTTGTTGCTGTTGGTGAATTGATTAGATATCAAAGATAGCTGAAGGTTACTTTTTTGGTGATTGAGTGTGTGATTGAGGAGAGGATTTTTTTTTTTTTTTTTTTGATGAAAAATGGTGGCCTTTGTTATCACCAAAAAATTGATCAGCTAGCCTAATTTACTAGATGGATCAAAGTACACCATGTAAAGCCAATAAATTACCTAATAAACCACCTTTGTTAAGTAATTTATAGTTAAACCCATGAAGAATAATTAAATAAATCACTATTTATTTGATTTTCTTATAGGAATAATTAATTAAGCCATTATTTTATTATTATTTCCTTGTCAAAATTTGACCCAATCATGAAAAAAAAGAGATAAATATTATTTATCTTATTTTTCTCTAGAATAATTAATAAATCACTAATTAATTATATTCTTTGTAAAATTTGACTAAATCCCTTAGGAATAAATTAAATAAATCAATATTTGCTTATTATTCCTTAACTAATTCCTTGAGATGATAAATAAATCATTATTTATTTATTATTTCTAAATAAAAATTTAAATACTTTTTCCCTCCTAAACAAATATAATAAAATATTCCAAGTGGTTACTCTAAGAATGGGATCAATAATATTTTATTATTGCTCATTATTCGAGGATAACTCAATATTCTTCCTCTTCTGTTAAAATTGTTTCCTCTGTTTTGGCTTCGTCCTTGATTATGTGCTGCTTGATTCTGATTCCCTCTGCCTCTTCCTCGAGAACTATTTGCTGATGACTTACTAGTGCTGGCCTCTGTGAGAAAAACATCTTCACCAACTTTCTTCTTCTCCCAAAAGTTTTATCATGTTGAGTAACATTTCACAGAGTTATCAAACTTTGCTTCTCTAACTTCCAGTTACTTGTAGAGTCATCCAAAAATGCGTATAGGAAGAAGGAAGCCAAACAATTACAATTGTGACCCAAAAAACTTCATCAATTGCGGGAAAACCAACATTTATAATCTTGCCTGATATCCTCAAGTCTTGAGATATATTTAGAACATCAAAACACCTTCAGTTAAATTTTGTTGCCAACAATTTTAATTGTAGATCGACTTTCTTTCGATCTGGCTGAGTATCAAATAAGTCTTTAAAAGTTTTCAAGATAGACATGCATCTGTACATTTTCTATATGAACTAATTTCATAATTACCAAGAGATTTAATAAGAGCTAAGGCTTTAGCATTCTTGATTTCCCATTTTGCTAGTGCAGTTGCATCTGTGGGTTTATTCGGCTTAACATCTCCATCACATATACCCTGCCATAATTCATTGTAAATGAGAGTGCTTTTGATGAGTCGATGCCATGTTTTATATGATTTTGTGCCTTCAAGTTTGTCGGAATCAGAAAACAAATTAATCAACTTAGACATTTTAGCGTTGAAGCATCGCACCAAGAATCAGAACAGAAATGACAAGATAGTCAACACAATACACCACGCAAAAAAACACGATCTATTGGGGCTTGGCCTTGACCCTCGAATAGTCATCAAAACAGGAGAAAATTGACTGAGCTTTGCACTTGACTCTAGTCAATTTCTCAAATTTTTACAAGGAAACTTTCAAAATTTGACTTTTTACAATGGTGCTTTTGCACAATATGGTAAAAAAGAAATTACCCCCCCCAAAGTAAAATTACTTTGAGTTACAATGTGATGATCCCAAAGAACTTTTTAAAAACAAATTACCCAACACACCTTATCTCTCCTATTTACAAATTAAAAACTCCTTATTACTCCAAAAAAATTACAAATCACCTTATTGCTCCAGAAAAACTTTATCTCTCCTTTACAAAAAAAACTTATCTTGCCATTACAAAAAAAATCTGGTCAGTGTAACCCCATGGGTGAAATAATAGAACACTGCATTCCAAAGGTGATTTCAGATTTTTTTAGGACTAATTTAGAGAGCCATTTCAATTGCAACCATTCCATGTTGAACTAAATCAATCCTTAAGTGCTAACAAAACCTTTATCATTGAGTTGGTTGCGGTGATGGAATTTTTCTTTGCGTTGACAGTGATAAGAAATCTGACTACACTGATGGAATTTTTTCTGCGTTGTCAGTGACAAGAAATCTGGCTTTAAACTAAGTGATTCAAACTTCAGCGAGTTTCAACACTTGTTGCATCCACACATTTATTTCATGCCCAACATGGGTTGTTGTGCTCCATATAATGCGCAAACCTTCATTTTGTATGTCTAGATCGACCTCCTGAGTGAACCATCCAAACTTACCAAGACTGGCACTCTTACGTAGAAATTATGTTTCAATATCGACTTGCCAACACAAAATACCATATGAACTCAATAGCTCAACTGCAAATAGACCTTCATATATAACCAATTTAAATATAATGAATTAAAGCAGTTTGAAATTCATACCATAGTAACTCAAATGCATATGGAGGAAACCATTCATAGTCAATTTTTCAAACATATGTACTGCATGACCACCTAAACGTAGATGAATAGCTTCTTGCTTTGCTGCAGTCGAGAGGTTAAGCGAGTGTTCACGCACAAGCTTCCATTTCTAGCCCAAAACGCTTCAGACTTAAGTTCTTCGGCGCGGAAGTTTTGTTCACAATATGTTCTCTTTAGCAGAGAGCTCGATACAAACACTCTCGAATATGTCAAGCCCTTTGGTGGAAAAACGATTCAACTACTTTCCATGTTTTTGTCCAGATCTGGGTCTGCATGATTCTGTGATTATTTTTACTCCTTCCACGTAGTCTTCTTACAGGTTTCAAGGACAACGCAATACCAAGTCTTACTACGAGCTTTTGGCACCGAATGGATCCTTACAGATCCTGCCGGGGGTATGAGTAGACACGTATTGATGGGGTACCTGAAATCAAAGAGCCCTACCTCCTCAAGGACAAGTATTTTACAGGGGCGTTAAGTGGGCCTCACGAGAGATTAAAACTGCAAGAATTTCACAAGATTTGTCTTCTGGGTGTCTATCTCAATGAATACTCATATGGATAAACCCTCACAGGAACCCTTCCTCCTCGATATGGATACTAAAAAATGATTTTCAGATTTTAAAAATCTAAAATCAATGATAAAATTTATTCTCTTTTTTAAACAAAAACTGGACAATTTCCATACCAATCATTCACTGATCAATTCGATGGAGTTTTCCAAAAACTTGTAGAGCTGGAATCTCTTCCTAACATCCACTGCAACATTACTAGAGCTCTGATACCACAATAATGGTAGAAGTGTCCTCAGACACATAATTTTATTAATAAAAACAAATAATTACATAATTGATTTTGCAAGAGTTTACACCCGAACAACACAAACACTCTTGCAATGAGCTATTTATAAGCTCTATGTTCTAACTACCTCTAATTATGGATCACTTATTTATAACAAGTGTCTCCATTACAATAAATGCTATTTCAAACCAACTAGCTAAACTAATCTCCTAAAATAGAGCCTGAAGATACGACAATCATTTGGAGAGTCATATCTTGTTACAACAATATACTAATTCTAATTGTCTCCATTAAATAATTAATCATTCTAGAATATAATTATTAATTTAATTTCTTAAATTAATAATTATTTTATTTCAATTTTATAACCTATGATAATAAATTATTTTTTGATCATCTAACAAATAGAAGGGTTTTCCATTCATTATTCACTTTTGATTATTTCATTGTTGCACACCATATTTTTGTTGGGTTTATGCATTATATGAGAGAGACTCTCCACAAGCTGAAGATGTTTGAGGATAGCCAAGAACCCATCCTATAGAGGGGGACTGGTAACATTTATTTGTTCCCTTCACAGGTGTTATAATAAAATTATTATTTGCATATCTGGTTTCCGTTGGATGATTGGAATTATTGCACTCTTTTTTTGCTATTTAACTATGATTGTGGCATAGATCCAGACTTTGGCAGGTTTTGTTTCTATCAGTTTCTACAAATCTACAATGTTTACCAACCATTTATATTGTTGAGATTGTTTGCTATCCACAACCTTAAGTGGGTTCTTTTTGTACATCTTTGAGAAGAAAACACTACAACAAAATTGGCGACTCCATTAGGTTTTACACTTCAAATCCAGAAACTTGGGTGAC
>APFE031365053.1:18678-44686 GCA_000404065.3 Pinus taeda
CCCCCCCCCCCTCTCAGTATTATTTCCAACACAAACTCGTGGATATGAAATTGTCGGTCAAGAAGATAATTTTTACAAATTAAAGAAAGCATTATATGGATTGAAACAACCACCCCGAGTATGGTATAATAGAATTGATGAATATCTAAATAACAATCGATTCATTAGGAGTCCAAGTGAGCCAACTTTTTATACAAAATTAAACGAGGAAGGTAAAATTTTGATTGTGTCTATATGTCGATGATTTGATTTTCACTGGAGATCTCTCAATAGATGATTTTAAGACAAGCATGAAAACATAATTTGATATGATTGATTTAGGCCTAATGAAATATTTTCTTGGTATTGAAGTAACTCAGTCTGAAGATGCTAGTTTCATTTGTCAATCTAAGTATGCAAAGGATATATTGAAAAGGTTCGGGATCGAAAATTGTAAGCCACTTGTAACCCAAATTGCAATTGGTACAAAACTCAGTGAGGATGATCAAGGTTCAGATATTGATTCAACTTTTTTTAAACAATTGGTTGGAAGTCTTATATATTTGGCTACAAGAAAGCCCAATACAAAGTTTGTTGTAAGTTTAATTTCCATATTCATGGAGTCTCCAAAGAGTACCTATTGGCTAGTTGGAAAAAAGATTAAGATATGTTTTTGGAACAAGAAATTATGGTATCTTGTATACATCTGATTCAAATTTTAAGCTAATTGGATATACTGATAGTGATTTTGAAAACAAAATTGATGACCAAAAGAGTACATGTGGGTATGTGTTTGGTTTTTTTTAGGTGCAGTTTCATGGGCATCAGTGAAGCAATCCATTATGACTTTATCATCAACTAAAGTAGAGTATGTTACAGCCACAACAATATGTCAAACTGTGTGGATGAGAAGAATTTTGAAAGAATTTTTGCATGAACAGAAAGAACCAACTCAGATTTTCTACAACAAATTTTCTATTGCATTATCAAGAAATCATGTTTTCCATAAGAAGAGTAAACATATTGATACGAGGTTTCACTTCATTTGAGAATTAGTAAGAAATAATGAAATATGTATGGATTTCTACATATCAGAAGACCAATTTGCAAGCATATTACAAAACCCTTGGGAAAATAATTGTATGAAACTCACATGAAAAACGTAGAAGTATGTATGGTGTAACGACATTTTGATGCAAAAGCAAACTTTTTTTTGGTCTTTTTGTGAAATAATTAAGGGGGCGAATTTAAGTGTAATTATTTCAAGCGCACATCATCTTCCACCATCACTACACACTACCATGGCTCTTCAGATTTCGGAGGTCACCATTGTCATTCTTGTACCGCCTTATCTCATCAAAGATCTAATAGTTAGCACCATCTACAGAAATGAAAGGGCAACAATGCGTCACAAAATAATAATTTAATTGATGTAACTCACTTCAGTTTTTGTTATAAATAGAAGATCAGCAAGAGGGGGAGATATCCACTCTTGACTTTCTTATTTGCGAGTGTAATTTAGCAACTATAGTTGCAGTTTATCGACTTCCTGTATATCGTTTCTTTCAATGCTTACTTTGTTTCTATGCTTTCTTGGTTGTGCAACCCTTCAAAGCAAAGCAAGAATGAAATTGGAAAATGAAAATTTTCCAATTCAACAATTGTTTCTATTTTCCTTAACTTTCTTTTTCTAAATACATAATTATTTATGTGTTAAAACCTTAGCATTATATGCTTAAGAATTGTAAGCAAATCAATCTCTTCATAAAACCATAATATAACTATCTAACAGACTCATTTCCTACCAAAAAAATTCAAAGCGAGCACTTCATCCCTTCATAAAACCACAACATATCTAAGAGTTATATCCAGAAAGTCAAAACCATCACTCCTCACTTACCTGCCGTCCTAACTCCTTAGAAAACACTCTTAGTAAAAGTATTGTTTTTCTTTAACAACAAACTCAATTGAATGAACTGAATTGAATTTCAATGAACTATTCATGGTCCGAATGGAATTGACTTATTTCTGAACCTTTTGACTCAATTCCAGCAAATTTGATAGTTATGCTTCTGAGTTGAAATGATAGTACATCCAATACGTCATTGTAAAAGCATGATTATTGCATTAGAACCATTATACTAAAATTTCAAATGTATGGTTTTTTTTATGGTTGATCATTTCAAGCGGCGGAAGAACAGCGAGGGCTTCAGCTAGTCACAAAGGTTGATCTTCATGGAGGGGCGCAAAGGAGGGAGCTCCACTCCCTCCTACAAGGATGCCGTAGCCAGTAGAGGTAAGAAGCTTATAGAAAATGACAGTGTTACTGCAGAGGAAAGGAGTAGGAACCTGGAAGAGGAGACAGGAGGAACCAAAACCAAGAAAAATAATGATGCAAAAGACAAGGAGGAAGAAGACAAAATGCAGGGAGAAAAAGACAAAAAACAAAAGGGACCATGTAAACCCAAAGCTAATATTACACCCAGGGTAGTCCTAAATGATCCTACTCTGCAGGCGCATAGGGATCACATGAGGACTTATGCTATTATCTGCAAATTCATGGGATTATGGCCCACTGAAAAAGCTCTACAAACTTGGATTAAATACCACTAGAAACCTAAAGGAAGCATTGACCTACACCTTGGGTCAAAGGGATTCTTCACGGTAGTGTTCACAAATATTGAAGACAAAGACAGAGTGTTTGAAGGAGGGCCCTACTTCTATGCAGCAGTCGGCCTTTATATGTGGCCATGGATGATGAATTTTGTCCCGGAGCACGAAACTTTTACTTTTGTGCCATTTTGGGTAAGGCTCTATTCTTTACCTCTTGATTACTGGCAAATAGAATCGTTAGTGGCTATAGGCAATAAATTAGGTCATTTTGTGAAGGCCTCTGAAGCCACAAGAAGAGGAAAATACACTTCCTTTGCAAGGATATGTGTGGAAATGGATCTATTTGGAGCCCTTCTAGATGAGGTAATCTTGGAAGTTTATGATGAAGAATGGATACAAACAGTAGATTATGAGCATATTCCGTTCAGATGTTGTAGATGCCATGAACATGGGCACCTTTTCAGAGACTGCCCCCTCAGTAAAGCAGAAAACAAGGCCAAAGCTAATGCAATGAAGGACAATGACAGTTTTCACAAAGTGGTAAATAAAGGAAAAGGAGGCAAAAGAGGGCCAAAGCAACATCTAAATGAAGGGAAAAAATTCAGTCATAACAAGTTCCAAGTTCTCGATGAGGATGAAGTGAGTACAAAAGAAGATCAATCAATGGAAGGAAGTCCTGAGGAAAATGAGAAAGAAGATAATCAGAAAAAAATATAGGATATTGATAATCAGAAAGAGACCATGATAAGTGATGCAGAATTGGAGATGAACCAAGAAATGACCCAAAGCGAAATGGAACTGCAGGACCAAGAGCTTCAAGAGATTCTTGACAAGGAACACCTAGATCTTGAAGGGTTCTTGATTAAGGGAACCACGGGAGGGGTAGATTCGGTACCTCAAGAAGAGCTCAATAGAATACAACAGTTGTTTTTATGGAAAACTCAGGATAAGGGATTTGAGAAAGGAAAAGTTAGTAATAAGCAGGATAATAAAGGTGTGAAAATGATGAAAACAACCCCTGGGTTAGCAACCAGAAATCCCGGAAAAAAGATGAGGTAGAAAAAAGTAGAATGAGCTCTTGATGGAGTGTGGAAAGCTAATTATAGACTTAGTTAAGATGAAAAATTTAGCTAGCTACTCCTTTACAAATCTTTAATTATGAAGTTCACATCTTGGAATATTAGGGCTTTAGGCAGTAAAAGAAAACAGAGAATGCTTAGTTATAGAATGAAACAAGAGGTGCCAGATATTATCTTCATCGATGAAATCAAATGTTCCATTCAAAAATTAAGACAAATTCATAGCAAATGGCTCAATAGATTTGAGTTTCTAGAAGTTAAAGCAGAGAATACAGCAGGGGGCATCCTCACTCTTTGGAACCCCCAAAAAATTGGCATAATAGATGCAGAAGCATCTAGGAACTATTTATCAGTAGTTATTCAACCTGAAGGAGACAGGGATACCTACCTGGTTATGAATGTTTATGACCCCCAAATAATAGAGGATAAACTCAAATTTCTAGATTCCCTTGTGGATCTCAGGGACAGACATGTAGGAATTCCTTGGATCATGGGAGGGGATTTCAACATGATCAAATCTCTTTCAGAAAAAAGAGGGGGAACTAGAGCTCTAGGTAAAGACTCTGTTGCATTTCAAACCTTTTCAAATAATATGAATCTTGTTGATACTAGAACGAGCAATGGCCTCTTTACTTGGAATAATAAAAAGAGGAGGAGAGGCTCAGGTTTCCTCCAAATTAGATAGATTCATTATCTCAGAAGACCTTATGCTGATAGATAAGAAAATAACAACGAAAGTTCTTCCTTTTGGAGGCTCAGATCATTGGCCGATTCAACTCGAAATCAAGGGCATAGGTACTCACAGGAACAGACCTTTCTGATTTGAGAACATATGGCTTTCACGCCTAGAATTCATCAACAACATTGAAAAATGGTGGTCAGAAGATTTGCAGATTCAAGGAAAAAGAATGTTCCTTCTACACAAAAGGTTAAAGCACATCAAACACAGGTTCAAGGATTGGAACAAGAATGATTTTGGCAATATTTTTTTGGGAAAAAAATCAGTGGAAATCAAAATGCAGGAACTCAATCAAGCTCTAATTACGGAAGGCTTTGATAAAGACAAAAGTGAACAAGTTGATAAACATCATCAAGAATGGGAGAATTTGTGCAAACAAGAGGAAACATTTTGGAGGCAAAAGTCAAGAGTTCAATGGCTAAAAGAAGGAAAGCGTAACACTAAATTTTTTCATAGATCTACCATGGTTAATAGAGCTCACAACAAAATCTCTTCAATCAAGGACAAGGATGGGGAGATTCATACCTCCCATGAGGAGATAGATTCAGTTTTGGTTCAACACTTCCGTGGAATAACTCAGGAAAACAGTTCAGAAAGAGAAAAAATTATTAGGGAAGTAACTAATCACATTCCTAAGCTGGTGTCTAGAGAGGACAATTTCAACCTTAACAAGCTATTAAAGGAAGAGGAAGTTAACGAGGTCCTCAAAGAAATGCAGAATGGCAAAGCACCCGGTCCAGATGGTTTTAATGTGGATTTCTTTAAATCTTGCTGGAATATAGTTAAACAGGATATTTTGAATGTTGTGGAGGATTCCAGGTTGAACAAAACTATTCTAAAAGTGCTCAATACCTCCTTCATCTCCCTAATCCTTAAACAGGACTTTGCTCAAACTCCTGACAAGTTCAAACCCATAGCTTTATGCAATGTGGTATACAAGATCATATCCAAGGTAGTAGCCAATAGGCTCAAACCTTTACTTCCTTCACTGGTTTCAAGGGAGTAATCAGGTTATGTGGAAGGAAGACAAATCCTCAATAACATTATTCAAGCTCACGAGGTGGTTCACGCATTAACTAGCAAGAGGTAGGTGGGAATGATCATGCAACTGGATATTGCCAAAGCTTATGACAAAGTGAACTGGACCTACATCAAGAAAGTTCTAATTGCCTTTGGTTTCGATCATAATTGGGTTAGATGGATTATGGCCCTTGTGACTTCCTCCAGCTTTTCAATATTGGTGAATGGCTCTCCCTCTGAGATTTTCATTCCTTATAGAGGCCTTAGGCAGGGAGACCCGCTTTCTCCATTTCTTTTTATCCTCGTGATGGAAGGACTTGATCGGTCTATCAAGCATGCTAAAGCAACAGGGAAGATCAAGGGCCTCCAACTTACAGAGAATGGTCAGGATCTTACTCATCAACAATTTGTAGATGATACCATGTTATAGGGAATCCCCACAGTTAAAGAAGCTGCAGCCTATAAAAAAATCCTGAATGTCTTCACCAAGGCTACAGGTATGGAAGTCAGTATCTCCAAATCAAAAATCTTTTTCTTTAATACCACTATTGCTATTCAGAGAAATATCTCCAGAATTCTAGGTTTTCAACAGGACTCCCTCCCCTCAAACTATTTGGGAGTCCCTCTAACTGCTAAACCGATGCACAAGAGCATTTGGGAACCACTGATCAATAAGATATAGGACAAAGTCAGAAAATGGACCAATAAAGCTTTAAATCTGGCAGGCAGGTTGGTTCTTACTAAGGCTGTTCTACAAGCTATCCCTGTTTTTATGTTATCAACTCTCCTAGCTCCAACAGGAGTTCTGTAACAATTCAGAAATATCCAAAGAGTCTTTCTCTAGGGTAAAGAGGAGACTAGGAAGAAATGGGCCTTAGTTTCATGGGAAAAACTCTGTAGACCCAAGCACTATGGGGGCCTTAGTTTGGATGACCAGGAGATTCTCAGTAATGTTTTAGGGGCCAAACTATGGTGGCGTTGGGTTCATGACACAAAAGATCAATGGGCAAGTATTTGGAAAGAAAAATATGCCAACTCCTAGCAAACAAGTGACCTCATAAGAATGTACAGAAATATAAAGGGGTCCCACATCTAGAACAAAGCCTGGGAGAATAGAAGCCTAGTATAAAAACGTAGCTTCTGGGAAATCAGAGAGGGAGATCTAGCACTTTTCTGGGAAGATAAATGGCAACAAGAACCAACATTGCTAAAAGAGGACTTTTTGAGCCTTAAGAATGAAACAGACACCCAAGGCTTAAACAAGGTGAAGGATTTCTGGGATCATACTCAGAATACAGAAAAGTGGAGAATCTGGAGAAATATTAATTGCGGAGAAGACAGGCCCTTAAAAATGAAAGCAGAAGAACTTAGGAGAATTTTGGATCAAAGGATGATCTTAGTAGTAGGGGGCAGGACCAACTAAGATGGGGCAACAATAAAGAAGGCACCTTCAATCTAAAGGAAGCAAAAGGAATTCTCCTAGAGCTGGATTCCCAAGTTCTGGATAAGGTCTGGCAGAACCTTTGGAGGCACCAAGGGTGGATAGAGATCAAACTCTTCATGTGGCTGGTTCTTCAAAAGAAGATCTTGAGTTGGGACAATATCAAAAAGAGGGGTATTCTGGGACCTTCTATTTGCCAACTCTGTAAAACTCATGACGAGACAATGGAACATATTCTCAATAGCTGTATTTTCACCTCCTGGTTATGGGATTTATTCGCTTCCATTTTCCAAAACACTGATAGGGATAAAGAGAGTATCATTAATAGCCTAAATAATTGGAGTAGAAACTTCTCGGACAATGAATTCCTCAACTTAGCTTGGGCCATAACGCCAATCTTCATTATATGGAATGTTTGGAAAGAAAGGAACAAGAGAATATTCAAGGATGAAAAGAATCCCCCTCAGCGACTATTTGAGCTAACCTTGAAACAGCTTAAGGAGACAGTTGGCTCCACAGTTTGTAATCACCCCAAGAATCCTCCCTCAGAGGCTGATTTAAGAATCCTCACACAGCTAGCTTTGCTGGGGTTGATTCCTCAAAGCTTGGATAGGTTGGGAATCACAGAGGTTGCAAAGAGGGACTTTTGGCATCCTCCTTCGATAGGTTTTTTGAAATTCAACATTGATGGTGCTTCTAAAGGCAACCCGAGAACTGCTGGTTTTGGAGGGGTTTTAAGGGATGAAGAAGGAAACATTCTCTTTATCTTCCATTGCCATTTAGGTGGAGCTACCAACAACATGGCCGAACTAATGGCTTTGGAACAATGCATAGAGTTTCTGAAGAAGGACAACCGCTTAAATGTAATTATAGAAGCAGACTCCGAGTTAACCATTAATTCGGTAAAAAGAATTAGCTGTGGAGCTGTGCCAGAGAAAGTTTCAAAACACTAGAGGCTCATTAGGGTTTTCCAAAGAATTCAAAGTCACCTACTTGGTCTTCGCACAGTAAGTTTCAACCATGTCCATAGAAAAGCCAATAAACTTGCAAATACTCTAGCCAATCAAGGAGTGTGCTATACTAAAGGCAAGGTTTTGAGGAAGTGGTAGGAGATGTCTCAAAGAAGACTAAAGGTTCTTTGCACCGAGCAAGCGGACGAGGATATGGAGGTATTTCGTAAAAGAACTAAGGAGGAGAGTACGAAATGACTATCTCACAGAAGGATCCTCCTTTGTTCTTCAGAGTGTTTCAGTTAACAAGCGTTCTCAGTGTTTAGGGTGGGCGCACCGTGGTTAGGATCACATCATACCAGGGTTTCAGGGCTGGCACTGACGAGAGATTGTGAAGGGCGGGAAGTACGGCTTTTCCGGCAACCGAAAGTTCCTTTATCTTCTTTTTCAGGAAGGAAAACCACTGCTATGGTGGTTTTCAGGTGATCGCTCATCACTTAGGCAGAAAATGGTTTTTGTGTTTTGGAAGCGATTCCATTAGGCTTCCTACACGTGGCAAGGGGTGGAAATGAATACCGCCTTCCCCGGGCACTATTGTTTGGATTCCTCAGTCCATGCGATATGCCTCCCAACCATTGGATTTTGCGAGGCAGATCCACAATCAGGATCATTCGTGCAATTTGGTGGGGCTGGACTGTTAAACGCCATTTGACTTAGTCGGGCGATTTCTTCCTCTACTGGTGGATTGCTCGGGGTGATTGGATGGTTAAGATCAAATATACATATCAATGGAGCAGAAGTTCGGATGACTCCACGATTTTCTTTTGTTTTTCTGTCCTCGTGGCGCAAACTTTGTTTGTTTTTGCAAGGGTTCGGAAGCAATCTTTGTTAGGTTTAAGGTAATGCCTTAGGCGGTTAGCATTTTTCTACCAGAGTCCATGGTGTTGGTGGACTTTTGTCCACTATGTAAATTTTTGTTGGCTTAATGATATTGAAGGTAATACTCTTGCTTCAACAAAAAAAAATTTCAAACGTATGGTTATTATACACCTTTTACCTCAATTCTAGCGAATTTGATAATTATGCTTGAGAGTTGAAATGATAGGGCATCCAATAAGTCATTGCAAACGTATGATTATTACATTAGAACCATTATACTAAAATTTCAAACGTATGGTTATTATACCTTACCTCTCGTAGGCAGATATAACATATTCAAAAGATTTTTTAATGTTGATGTTAACTCTAGACTGATTAAAATTTTTGAAATTTTTTTAAAATTTAATATTATAAATTAAAATTATTTATTTTTATTAATATTTTATTTTATTTATCTTAAATATATTATTAGCTGAAATTTTTTAATTTTTATTATATAATGATAACGCTTTTTTTCCAAAAAAAAAAAAAACCACATTTCTTTATATTAAGATAATATAAAAAACTGTCTATTACATAGAGAGGTGCATATAAAAATTATATAATGATAACATGTATACTATTTTGTACGATTCCTTTTACTCTGTTGTATACAGCACATTATTTCAACGTTCATCCAATAATCCAATCCCTTTTACTCTCGCATCACTTTGTACTCTGCATCCTATTTATTTTCGGCCATCATCCAATAGGTAAGGTACCTACTACCACCGATTTCTCTTTAATACATTTTTAAAGAAGTTTTTATATTTAATGCGTTATACACAATAATACCCAATAGGTAAGGTACCTACTACCACCGATTTCTCTTTAATACATTTTTACGAAGTTTTTATATTTAATGCATTGCACACAATCATTACCGCGGTAGACACACACTGTCAAAGAGCGATGATGTTGATACTTAGTTGGTCATTTAGCCTTCTAACATATATGGACCAAGTGAAACTGCACATCGCTAGCCTTCTAACATAAATGGACCATGTGAAACTGCAAAGTCGCCTAATAAAATATTAATATTTATAGTTCGTCTAGAATCACACTGAGTTAAGTTTTAAATATGTCATTTTATTAGATATATTAATTGTTTTACCTATTTTATCAATATTTTTATTTAATATTTTTTTTTAATAAATAAAATCATTTTGACTTAAATTTTTTATATTTTATTTTTATATAAACAATATATTCAAACAAAACATTTTTACTTAATTTTTTATATTTATCAACCAAATCGTTTTTACTTAAATTTTTTTATATTTCAACTTTTATTAGACAAACATTTAAATTTCATTTATTGTTTGGAAATATTGAAAATTTTGAAAACCATATACTAAATATATTTGGTATTTGGGCATGATCAAATAAAAAAAATTATTATCCTATTTACACCTTGTAGATTTAATCTAGATTCTCAAATTTACATGCTTTTAGGTTATCTTAATAAGCAGTAGTCTATAACGCGACTTTTTGAAGTCCTTTCCGGCTGATTTTTCCGGTCAAAATCCGGCAGCAATTCATTGGAATTCCAAGTTTGATCGCTAGTTTATGCACAATCAATGGCTCCCAGGGGTTTTCCAGGGCGCTGAATCCAAATATGCAGTTAAAAAACCATTTTAACTGCTAAAAACCAAGATTTAACCTCATTTGTTCCGCCGGATTCCGTCACCGGAATCTCCAAAAAGTCGCATTATAGACAACTCCTCTTAATAATATCCATATCACTCAAATTATCATGGATTAGTTGCCATCATAGAGAAACTTGTTTACTTTAATTTAACTATTTTTAAACTAAACATCAATACTCGCTACCATTTAGCACTTGTTACAATATAATAAATTTCATTACAAATTATTTATTTTATTTAAGAGAATTGAAATTAAATAGAAAAAGTAATAATATTTTTTTAATTATATAAAATAATGGTTATGGAAATAAGGTCTCACTGAACTAGAAAATTTGGATTCAAATTTTGTGCAAGTTAAACATAATGAAAATATAGTCTTACCAAACTTATATATAACCAAAAAAAACAAATCAATAACTTTAAAATATCTTCTTAAAATAATTAAGTAAAAACTTCAATAAATCTCATTAACTTGAAAAAAAAATATACTTTTGAAGTGATTGGTTAAAAACTTCAATGAATATAATTAACTTAAAAAACAACAACAAAATTCATATAATTAATGTTTTAATATTGTATTACTAACTAAAAATATCTTATTCCTTTTATATGCGTAACTCTATACTGTAAATGTGTAAATAACATATTTTCCTGAGTTTAAAGATATTTACATGTGTAATCTATATATTGCCAATGTGTAAATAATATATTTTTTTTCAGGTTTATTTTTTTTTTAAATATGAAATTTTTTTAATTCATTTAACACATTTTGGATTATAATTTTTTCTAATGAAAAAATTTAAATTTAAAAATTTTACTTTATTTTTCAATTAAATATTTTTTTAAATATTATTTTATAAATTAATGAATTTTACTCTTCTTTTTAACTATACAATATCATTCTTTCTTTTTTAAATGTTTTTTCTCCATTAAAAAAATTGCCTCTACTTTTAACCTTACACTATCATCATAAAATTTTAATGTTAAAAAGTATTTTATTATTATATTATTTAAATAATTATAATTTCAAAATATTATCTGAATATAATAATGCAAAAGAATGAGCCTGGAGTATGCCCTAAAACTGCTTCTGCTTGGCTTAGAGCTCGTCTCGAGGCAGGTTAACAGCCCATCACCCAGAGGCATCTAGCAGGAGTGAGAGCCTGCGCCCTTAGGGACCACCTGAAGGGTTATTCCAGGTGGCCTGGTTTTCCTTGATAACAGTGATGAGTCAACCAACATTCCCGATAGCAGCCAGAGATAGCTGTCGGTACTTCAGACTTCACATTAAAGACATGGAAAACATACTTACCAAATTTTACACTTAATGCCACTATTCGAAACCGAAAGGCATGTGGATAGGACAAAAAGTTAGACAGCACTCAGAGACAAACGACAGCCTTCTTCCTAATGACTCGTGCTCACTTCTTTAATAATCTCGATCGATAAAGTCGCTGACAATCCATGGGCATAAATGACTTTTTTAAAGATTTTTTTCTGATTACGTATAATTAAAATTAGTATATATTTTTAATTTTAAGGATGTTAAAATTATATAGTTAAAATGAGGTGAATTTTGCTATTATATTTATAAATTAAACTATGCCAATAAAAATGGAGTTGTTTTTAGTGTGAATTTTTAGAAGTTTTTATGGTGGGTTTTTTTCGGTCAAATTTTTCTAAAATCTCGTAGGAATTTATTGAAATCACAAGCTTGATGGTTAATCCTGTGCAATCGAAGTGGCCTAGGAGTTTTTCATGGTGCTAAATCAATATATACAGTCAAAAAACTAGTTTAAATAACACAAATCAAGATTTCACCTCAAATTTTTCCATCAAATTCCAGCACCGAAAAGTCCAAAAATTACACTAAAAATAATTCTAATAAAAATAATTATTCAATATTTATAAAATTTAAAATAAAAATAAATAAATTGAAATGTTAGTAATTATTAATTATGTTATTTTTATACTTTGATGGGGTGGGTGAGGCGGTACGAGACCTCGCCCCTGAAAGGCGGATGAAGTTGGAATTTGCGCGCAAAAATGCCCCCACAAGGCATTTTGACCCTTTTTCTACGTTTAAAATTTTTTAAAAACCGTTTTTTTTGATTGTTTTTCAAGTCATAAAATGTATTTGCAGTTCCTTGTTCAAAAACGCATTTACACCCTCTTCAAACAGGCCGTCTTGGAATATATGCTCCTAATAGTTTATTGGCGTCAATAATAAAGTGCGGTAATATTTGGAATTGGTTTTATAATATTTTTTTTTATTTTTAAATAAATTAAGTTCATGTTATTTAAAAGTCATAGGTTGTATATTTGATAGCATTATTTAGTTGTAATATATTATATTGAGTGATTAATAATCACATATCGTAATATTTGGAATTTACATTATAATATTTGTTTTTATTAAAATAAATTAAGTTTACATTGTTTATATTTAAATAAATTAAGTTTGTTAGGTTTACTAAAAACTTGAATTTCATTTGGATTCTATGAGATTATGATGGTGGAGAGGATGCTCATTGTGGAGGATAGTTTTTGGTCAACTATAAAGTCTTTGAGATGGAATTTTCTTTTTTGGGAAGCTTTTCTTTTTTGCACTCGTGGAAAAAATCCATTTGTTTTCACTGAAATTGCAACATTTAAATTATCTAATAGAGATCCAAATTGAGAAATTGAAATAGGAGTAGATTGATTGCAATAACAATAAGTTGGGTGTGAGTCAAATAGATTTCTAGATTTACTCATAATTTTTGTATCATGTGTTTGGGAGAAGAACTGAATCTCCCTGGTTTGGGAGTTGTGGATCCCATCCATGAGTAAAACAACCTTTAATAATGATTCAACAAATCATTTAGTTATGGTCATGTTGTTTTTTTCTTACTATAAATATATGAAAAGAATTAACACAGTTGTGTGATTGAAAAGTATTTTTTTAATTAAACCTTTATGGATGAAGGGTCGATTTATTATCAAAACATTTTGATTGAAGGGCAAAATTTTAAACATAACGTTCCTTGATGACCAACATAAAAATCCAAAACGACAAAAAAAAATTATTTGACGAGTAATGAAAAATCCAAATTCCAACCCTGCGCGGAATGATTAAGTATGACACATGCTCTTAGACGTGATGGCGAAGCCAATTGGCAGAGGTCGATTAGAAATATTGAGAATGCGTTGGTTTCTTATGTAGTCAAGTTGGCCAAAGTATTAAGCATTATTTGGTTTTTTGATATGGGAGGTAAGGTGAGCAGTTTTAACTTGTGTGCGTGTGTATATGCTTGTTACTTGTGCATGTCTCTTGGTCTCGGTGGTTTGAATTTGAACTGGTTTGGTTACTGGAGGTATGTGTATAGTGTGTGCCCTGTTCGGGTGACTTACAAGATGGTGTGGGATCCAGGAGAGAGGAGTTGGTGTTGCTTGCAGAGTAGGCCTGCAGTGCAAAACGTAACATTTGCAATGCCAACCCAAGCAAAATTGCTCATGCCTTGTCATAATTCTCAAGCCATTACTAGAATTTTGGTAAGTGGAGGTTCCTCCTTCGGTCTTAATTGCCAATTATCTTATGCTTGTGGTTAGTGTCTGGTGGTCTTAGTCTTGCTTCTTTATTGGGAGGGTGTAGCTTTAACCCAAAATCTGGTTTTGGGGGTCTGGAGAGGTGGAACTATGTGGCCCTCTTTTATAGGAGGCACTATCAAGGACTATGTTTCGAGGGTTGCTAGCAATTTGAGTCATAGCTAGCGTGTTGATAGTGCTTGTGGCTATTGTGGGCACGAGGTGAGTGCAATCTCTCAAGCCGACTAGAATAGTCAAAAGTGGAGGTGTGGCGGGCGCTTCCTCCATTCTAAAGAACTGGTGCCTTTTTAGCTGGAAGGGTATGCTTCGCCAACAAGGGCATGCTAGGCTTGTAGTTGGGCCAAGGGGCCAACTTTGGGAGTGGGTTGTTCATGCGAAGGAAATGGATGATGATGTGGAGGGGGTCATGGGCATGAAAAGTGAAGTGGTACATGTTTGTGCTGAGTCTCAGGGTTGGGTGGAGCAGTTGCCGTTGTTGGCTTCCATAGCTGAGCAGCTTTGCAACATCCTGGCTAGCCTAGAGGTCATGTGTCATCAAAGTAACGATGACAAAAATGAGACGATAACATACATCAATGACATCTAATTCAACGAGGGGGATATTGTGGACAAGCTTATCTCTGTGCGCACAAGTCAACACTGCACTAATGAGTTGTTGGATGAGAGGGATCATCAATAATGATGATGATCTTCAAGGTACTACAGTACATTTCACGTGGTGTGAATAGATGATTTGATGTCAAACACCATGCAAAATCTTTTGGTTGAAGGCCATTGATGTCAACTTGTCGTCGGAAGAGAGAAACTTGCCATTGATGTATGGAAGCTTCAAAGTACTGAAAGGGTGTTTCTAAGTCAACATCTTGGATAATGAGCTGATGTCAACAAGAAGCGACTCATCATACGAGGACCTTGATGTATCCCACATCTACGACACGAAATGGAGCAAATGATTTTGGAGGTGAAAACGAACTGATGACACAAGGTTTAGGAATGGCGATCATGAAAATGAAGGTTTGTAGTATTGTAATGGATGAGACTTTAACTGGATGACTTCTCTTGAACATATCGGCAACACTGAGATGAATTGGTAGCGTTTGACCCAAAACAAGAGCGATGGATGGTGTGATAGACCAACGGTATGATGACCAACAAATGGAATAACCCAACCGAGTTTAATCATGGCGATGAAGTGAAAGCCTCATGTTCAAGAGCAACTTGCTACCATAAGTTTTCAATATTTTTCCCTTTTTTCCCCAGTCATTACTGACCAGTACCTCTTTATTTTTTATCAAGCTTGAGGAGGATAACATATTCTTGTTCTATAATTTGGCCTTCGGGCAAACCCATCACTATTTGATGTTTGAATGAGTCTAGTGACGATGAAACTCGGTCTCATCTAGATGGACGAGTTAGTTGCTATTATTTTAACGAGTTTAACGACAAGGATAACTCGGTCCTTTTCATGTTTAGAGAGTTTGAAAAGAGACAAAAGAAAACTCCATAAGTTCTTTCTCGTAGAATAATCCCTTGGGTCCGAAAAAGGATAAAATAATACAAGAGGGATGTCGTTTCCAATACTTTAACGAGCTGGAAGAGACAAGCACTCGACTATATTTTCTTGTTTAAAGAGTCTGAAAAGAGTTTAAAGAGGACTCTATTGTTTTTTTTCATTTTTATATCAAAGCTTGAAAAGAGAACGAAAAGTTTTCTCGATGGTTAAAAGATGCTCAATTTGCCATTAGCACATCAGATTCT
The DNA here is from genome assembly GCA_000404065.3 of Pinus taeda. Taxonomy (NCBI): domain Eukaryota; kingdom Viridiplantae; phylum Streptophyta; class Pinopsida; order Pinales; family Pinaceae; genus Pinus; species Pinus taeda. The sequence goes on from APFE031365053.1 coordinate 34,413, forward strand.
ACTCTCAGTTGTTTTCCTGCTCAAAACTCCATCAAAATGATTAAAAATACATATTTATGGATGAAAAAAAGGATAAAACCAACATTTACTTGATGTGCATGAAAAGGTAAACATAAAAACTAGTTTTATCATTTCATTTTTCACCATTTCATTTCTAACATTGGATTTTGGAGCTTTGAAGCGGAATTTCCCCCAGAATTCACCAGTCGATTACGAGAGATTCTGTGGATCATTTCGCGCGCTGTCAGGACCAGGTAGGAGCTAACCTTATGTTCTTCAATTCTATTGCATTCTTTTTCAGTTCTAGGCAGCTTTTCTCAATTTTCTAAGCCTTTAGGGTTTAAAATCTCGTTTTTTAACCATCACACCCTACTCCTATTGAAAAGTGTGATGCATACCGAGTTGCCAATGGACAACTTGCTATGCATAGCACCTTCCTCAAGGGCTAAGTGTGATGGGTGCAGAATGTTAGGTTCCTATACCAGTAGGTGTCATTTTTCATGATTGACATTGAAGGGCTCTAATATGTTCATACCTTTGGCTGGTTGCTAAGGTTTTCCATATTCCCAAGAAATCAAAAAGTCAAAAAATGAAAAGAGGGTATGCCCTAAAAGAAAAATCAAAGGGCAAAAGAATGAAATGGTCAAGAAAATAAAAGAAATGAACCCCAAACAAAGGACCATGAAAGTGTCCAAGTCCAAAAAGCCACTATTGTTTTATTTTTGCAAAGATCTGATGGTATGAAACTGCTGATTCATGCCACCATTGATGAATGGCCAAATAGCTTAATCTTGGTCAGTTCATTTTTGAATTTACTTGTCTTAGAGATAGAGAAATAATACCTGTCCAAACTGTTCAATCTTGGCAGGTGAATAGCTACGTAGAGAAGCAAAGGATCTCAACTGCTAAATCTGAGCCCTTGGATGTTATAAAGGTAGATTTAGATAGGATTCCAATGAAAAGAAAAGAAGATTGAAAGGGTCTACTAGTCCAAGTGCATCCATAGAAAAAGAAGAAAAAATGTTGGATACAGTAGGCTGGGTAGGTAGTTTTGGTGTTACAGAAGCATGCTTATGGTTAATTTTGTTTCTCAAAGATGTTCATCTAATTGATATCATAAGCACCATGGCAGCTGTTTGGTTACAAATCAAATGAAGCATGACTAACTTCCCTTCACCCCTCTCCCAAAATCAATTACTAACTTCCCCCAAGGATATTGAGATCTACTCAATGCTCCTAAATCACTCTATTTCATGAAAAATCCAGAGTAAAACACTATTTTACTAAGGAAAAGAAGCCACATTTCTTGTGTAAAATCTCTGTTTTCTCCTAAGCCTAAGTTATCAAACTTTATAGCTTGGCGCCTCTTCATAAACCCATATTAACTACTAACAGTATTATATAAATCCCTATATTCTCCCCCCTGCCCGTATTACGTAAACATATGGAAAAACCCCAAAAATTTAATACCCCACCCTGGTTAATCTATAACCATAACACTATATAAACGAGGGTTTAATGGTTCAACTGGAATACATTAAAAACCTCTGTCGCGCAAATATTCAAAAGTTAATTAACACCTGGTTAGTTAATAATTTAATCCCCCCGACAACCAATGGAAATCGCCCCGATATATTTAAATCAAAGTTTATCATATGTTGGGCCCCGCGCCGTAGCCCTCTGCCAGCTTCATTGACCGCCAGCCGTCAGATCTGGGCCCGCCCATCCAACGGCCTAAATCTATATCGTGACCCCCTCCGCCGTTTTACTTTACCGCCGTACCAAGGCCACATGGCACCCTCCCGCACTGCTCGCTGCCCCTCCACCTGAAACCACCTTAGCCCAAAAGTGGTGCGGGCCAATACCGCTTACCGCCTTCTGTTAACTCCACCTGCTGACATCACCGCCACATCACCCCACTACGCGACAAACCATTCCGTCATGCTGATGTCACCCAACCGAAAAGCGCCAAAAGGGCACCGTAAAGTCAATTTTTGTTAAAAGGTCCCGAAATGTCGTTTTCGCTCATTTTGTATTCGTTCTTCCGTGAAAACTGGTGCATGTAGACCACGTCCAAAGAAGCTGCTTGACCATACAGTCCGCCACCCAGCCAAACCAAGTCCACAGTCCTATTCTCCAGCTCATCTCGCAACCTGCAAACCGCACAGTTCATCTTTAAAGACAGGTATTTACCTTAATTCTGTTTCCAAACCCTGTGGATTTTAGTTTTCTCTACAAATTTTCCAAAGGAGCCAAATTCAAGTGGAATTCACCGTATTGCCTTCAAATAAATGCACCAGAACCACTGTTGTTTTGCCCATTTGCCTGCAGAAGCTCCACCCCCAGTTTAAAAATACAAAAAACAGAAATGGAGGCTCCCGTAGCCCTCAATGTCGCACCTCTCAATGCAACACATAAAGACCTGGAGTGGTTGCCCTTGGCTGACAGATACTTTCAAATTAAAGACTTAACTGGTGACAAAAACCACCTTCAGGCATTTTGTGAAATTAGAAACAGTCACCAAAGTAACTCTGATCTCTATGGGATATGGGAATCCAACCTGCCTATGTACAACCTCCCCTCAGTCAATGTATTCCCTGATATTATCCACCTATGTTGTGCCAATTATGAACCTACCCAGAGAGCAGTTATGACTCCCACTGGAACTATCCTCTTTTATATAACTCCTAAGTCCATCAATGTGATGTTACACTTCAAACCAACTCAGCCTTTGGCTCCTCTTTCTATGGGATTCTTGCTTGAGCAGGGCCCCAAACTGCCCAATTCAGAGATAACCTGGATTACTCAAACGTTTATGAAATCAGACTGCCAGCACCGAGGCCCACCTCCATATATAGATGTCTGGTTCAATGAAGTTGGAAAATTCATTATTGATATGATATCCTACATCCTGGGATTTAAGACAAGTGAATATGTTGATGAGACCACATTAGTTTTGTTGTCCATGTTTACTCCAGGACAACTCCTTGTTGTCAAGTATGACTATGCTACCTTCATAGCCAACAAGATCAATAACCAATTCATAAGTTTAGACAGGGAAGGGGTCTTCAAGTACTCATCCTATATATATCATCTGTTCTTATACTATCAAATAGACAGTTTTCAATTTCCTATCAGAAAATTGGATTCCAAAGGAGAGAGAAGGTCTGTGATATTTTGGACCTCAGTCTTCCACCATGTTTTTGACTCTCCTTACAGCTACTGTGAATTCATTGACCTGTTTATACATCCGGTCTCCTCTCTACTGATGAGAACTCCTCCTCCTAGACTCTCTGGTGATATGCAGAAGATTTTACAGCTCTCCAAAAACTACATAATAGGTGACTGGTACTTCTACCAGAATCACATCGAGATTAGAATATATGGCTATGAGCTGTGCCCTTATAAGCTGCCCAAATACGTGCCTATGAGACTGTTTGCACTAGAGTATTTCAGGCAAATTATTAATGTAGATTTAACTCACTTTCACAGTGCAAAGAAAAAGGCCCAGCTAAGAATAAAAAACTAGTTAGGCCCCTTCATCATTAACAAGAAGGAAGCCTAGGCAGACGCTGATAAGATATTGGAGGAAGAACTTAAACTGAAGAAAGGTTTCTGGTGGGTACCTTATGACCCAAATGGCTTTATAAATGATAGGAGAGTAAAATACAGGCTATCAGCCTATAAACATTCTAGGCTCCCTGAAATAGAGCAATTTTCTAATCAGGATGAGTGGGTAGAGGGTACATTGATAGAGCAACTTACTCAGGAAGAAGTGATGAAATAAGCTATGAAAAATCTTGAAAAGACTCATGCCCAGGACTCTTTTGGACAAATATTTTTCAAGATGCCCCAACAAACCGGAGTGGGTGCATACTCCGCTGGAACTTCACAACAACCTCTACAGGAAACCAGTGCACCAGGTACAGGGTCATCAAAGGGCAAGGAAGTAGCAAGCACAGAACAAAAAGCAATGATAGATCGGCCAACAACATCAAAGGAACAGGACCAAGAGCAAATTCCCCCTGCCCAGACCAAAGCACCAGAGATACCATCTTTACATACTCCTCTAAATGAGGAAAAAGACAAGAAAAAAGACAAGGAAGAAGGCACACTTATGAGTGGACCAGCAGAGAAACTAGGGGCAAAAAGGCAAATACTTGATCCTCTATCTGAAGAGGAAATCATTGAAGAAACAATAGAAAGTCTAAGAGGTGAGAGGGCAACCAGCCCACAGACATCCTCGGTGATACAAACATCCACCAGTTCTCACAGGCAGGACCTAGAAAGGCAGCATAGTGTGGAGGTTTCATCCACTAGGCCGCAAAGCAAACAAGGGTATGATATCAAAATAACATTCACGGATATTGGTGGGCTCCTTCTTTAATTTTATCAACCTGGTAGTTCGTAACAAACTTGGAAGCGACGGTGTTGTATGCACAAGTACTAGCTCTTGCCGCAGCTGTCACTTGGTCAGTTGGCACAAGTCCGCTAGGAGCTTAAGCCAACTTCTATGCGCTCTTAGAAGAAGATTTTTAACTGATGGATGAAAGCTAACTCAAAGGAGGCTAATCTACTTGCAGAAAGAAGTGAAAACAGGAAAGGAAATGCAAACCCTAGCAAACCCTAGTTTTACCGACTAACCCTACTGGTGCAAGAAAAATGATGAAAGATACAGAAAGGAATGCCATTGACTCTTAGAAAGGTAAAATGCATGTGACTAAGCTACTTCTGAAGTGAAATCTGAAAAGAAACATCTTTTTGTATTTTTGAGTAAGTTTGCAGAATTATTGTGCATGTGCTTTAAATGTTTTTTACTGTGCAGAAGTGGATTAGCGAAAGGAAATGCTTGCAGGAGGTTGGGAAGGTTAGAAGAGGGCCTAAGGGGTCCCTAGTTCCCTTCTAGAGAGTTTCACAATGACCGGATTTCAAGAAACCGCTTTCGTGAGCTTCTACAGGAAGTCTGCAGGGGTTCCATAGGATGTTCTGGAATTTCTACAGGATGTTCTGTAATTTTCTACAAGATGTTCCGAAAAGAAGATTTTGGAGGCTTGATGGAGGAAAAATGGTGGGAAAGTGGAAATTGAGGTTAGATAAGGATGTTAAGGGGTCTAGGACTTGGTGAATGAGGCTAAGGAGCGATTGGATTTGTTCAAGGATGGAGGGAGCAATGATGCACAAGAATGTAGAAACTAGGGCAAAGTGAGAAAACATGGCAAATGAGAGGCAAGAATCTAAGTTAGAGGATGAAGCAGGTTGCATGGATGGGGTAAGGATAGATGAGAAGGTATCACAGGTACTCAGCATGTTATTTCCCAAAACTGATCAACAAAGGCTATGCAAACCAAAGATCTAACTACTTTAACCTAATTTGACCTAGAAACCATGAGCATGATGCACAACGGTTTATTGGCAGCAAATCACGTAAATCAACTATGGAAACCAAACAAGAATGGATCTGAGCATGTAATCACAACTGGTATCAACTTCTGCAAATGAGAATCTAACACTAATAATTGCATGATAAAGCAAAGACAATGTTTTTGGTGGTAGCAAGGACACCTTGGTCCCAGCTCATGGTCCCACTGAGGGAGAGGTGAGATCAGAGGTGCTTGATAGCCTTTTCCTGAAGATCTTCTTTGTTATTAACCTAGCAAATCAATCTGAACAAGAAAATCCTTTTAATCATCAAAAGCAACCTAAATAACAAAACAAGATTTAAATCTAAATAGCAGATTTTATTCTAAGAATGTAGCAAAAACACATAAAGGTAAAAAAAGGAGGTACTGGGCACTTGGGTTGGGCCCAACCCCAAGAGCTACAGCCTCCTGAGAAAGGTTAGAGCTGGTGCAAAGCTGGATTCATCTTTATTTCTCAAGAAATAATAGTTACATCAAAAACTATCTACAAGAAGAAGCTCGAAAATGTGTTGAAATGCAAAGCTAACTTACTGCCTAAATAATGACTAAAAAAAATGACTAAAATCGAACTACAAACTAGCTAACTTCTGCCAACAAAGTGACTAACTGAAATGAGGCCCTAAGCCTTCTTATTTATGCAAATTGAGGAACCCAAACAGTCCTCCTAAACTTTAGGGACTCGGCTGCCAAAACTTGTAGTTAACAGCAACTTTACTAGCCCTTGCTCGACTGCCCTTGTGATAATCGATTTGGTGGCCCTTGAACTCTGAGCTAATGGTGGAAAATTCGAGATAAGGGCCCATAAATGAAGGGGACACCTTCCTACAAATCCTCTCCATGAATTTGGCTGCCAAGTGCTCATTTAAACCTTTGATTTTGTCTCCAAATTGACCAAAAAGACTGTATAAAGCACACATTAGACTTATTGGCATAATGACTAACCCAGTTCATTCTATTAGCATAAATATAATAAAAAACATGCAATAAACTAATGAGAATAGTGTATTAAGTCGAATTAGGAGGCTGAATGAGCCCATATAATTATCCATTTTTGGGGCTCATCATCACCCCCCTACTGAAAGTGTTTCTCATCCTCTGAACAACTAATCTATCTCTTCTTCCCTGTCATGCCAAGCTTCTGAAGTGATGTCCTCTTCTCGGTCATGAAACCATGCTTTTCTCTCTACTTCTTCCCACTGCCTATGCTCCTTTTCTTGTAGCAGTTTTGTTCACGCCTCAACCTCAGCCTGCAGCTTGTCCTCTCTTTGTTGTTCCAGATGTTTCCTTGTCTTCCCTTCTTCCTGTGATTGTTTGGCCACCTTTTCCTCCAATTTCTCGGTCTCTCTTAGCTTAGCCCGAGTTTCCTGTAGAGAATTCTCAGCTTCTTGTAGAACTGTCTCAGCTTCCTGTAGAGCTGTCTTTGAGTCCATCATCTGAATTCTCTCTCTCCAAGTGAAGGTTTTTGGATTCCTTGTTCATAGGTGATGGTTGTGTTGGAATGAGACTCCTCCTTTTGTTTAGTTGTGGCGTCCTCAATAGTAATTGGTTCTTTTGACTGCGGTTTGGGTCTGCCCACTTTTATCTGTGTGCTCCTTCTTACCTTAAAGTACATGGGGGTCTCCCTTTTTCGCTTCCCTTTTTGCTTGGGAGATGTGCTTAAGGCAGCAAGCACAGCTGCTACCTCCCTAGCCAAAATCTCAGGTGATTTCTCCTTTTGCTGCTCTGTTTTTATACTTCGTGTAGAATCTGTGTCAGCTGTTTTCATGCTTCCTGTAGAAACTGTTTTCATACTTTCTGTAGAAACTGTTTTAACTGTTTCGGTCTACTTGGCTGGCTGTGTCTTTCCTTTCAACTTCTGTGTGGTTGCCTTGGTTGTGCCCTCCTTTGTGTGGAATTTTTCAGTCCTCTCTACTCTACTTTGCAACCGTTTCTCCCCGGGTGTTTGTGCCATTGTTCCTCCCATAGTTTTAGGCTTAGTAATTTGGCCCATTTCTCCTTTTCCTCTCTGTTCTTCCTGTGCCTGAATGTCTTGCATTTCTTCATCACTGGTTTTCTCACCTTTTCCAATGTGTTCTTCTTCCTCACTGCTGGATGGGGTGATATTTTCGGCCAAAACTCTAATATTGTCATCCCAAGACATGTTTCGGAATATTTCCCATGATATGGGGATAGTGTAGGTGTGCAGGGCGTCGTCTACTAATAATTTGATGAGCCCATGATGGGACGACTAGTCTGGAATCCCTTCATTCATTTTTGTCCCATATTCAACCAGTGACTGAAGAAGAAAATAAGGAATGCTTAGTTTCATTTCTGGAGATAAATCAATTCCATGTCTAAGTTCACACAACAACCTGAAATGATAACCATGGATAATGCTGAGTTATGAATCCCCCTGGCATGGTGAGAGTGCTCTGTTTTATGCTGTGATTAGAAAAGGGAATGCTGTTTATGTTTTCCTCTTTGAAATTCAAGAAAGGATCTCTCAGGTGTTTAAATTTCAATTTGCACCAATTCCCTGGTTCTAGGCTTTTGCTGCCAAAATACTCGGCTGTCCATGTATAAAAGGAAGAATTAGGTTTCCACAGACAGGGCACAGAGCTCAATTTTTATCCCCAACATACATACAACCATGTAAATTCAAATTCCTCATACACAGGTTAGCCCTCATAGTGCTTTATCTTTTCTACAGGAGAATGTTTTTTAACAGGAACCGTGGAGGAGAATTTTGACGCAAAACCGACGGAGAAATTCCGTGCAATGCACAGGCAAATTGCTATTTTCAACTCACAGGCAGACTTGTATCTGACCCTCCAATTCAAGAGAGTTCAATTTCACCACCTTTTTGAAACATACCATGCATGGAAGAGTGTTTTCGAGCCTACCTCTCTCGGAACTCCAAATTCGACATGGAATAGTCCAGGCTTCCTTGCTCCAGAAAACTATGCCGTACTTCCTGTAGAAGACCCTCCTGGTTCCTGTAGGATGCACTGCGACTCTGAGTGAGCCCGATACGCAACAGAATCTCAAGACAGGTAGAAAAACTGGTGGAGGATGACTAGTTAATCATTTGGTGGAAGCAGAGGATGCATACTTCAGTTGAGGACATTGCAAGTGCAAATGAACAGCAGGTGGTGTGAGTTTCAGCCGAACATTTTTTAACTTCGGCATGATTCTTGGTGAGGGAGTGAAGTGGCCAGGTGTACATGGCCACATGCAGACTGTAGTGCTATTATGAACTGTATGTTCTCTTCTTGATTAGTTTCACTAGAGTTCAAACGACCAACACTCCCTGTTATTTTAAATTTCACGTGAGTTGAGTGTACACGTATACTGCATGATTTCCAGCTGAGCGCTAGAGAACTGGACAAGGCACTGTTGGGTTAACTTTGCTAGCTTCCTGGCTTAATCCCACCATTTCATTCATTTAAGCACTTTTGAATTATATTGATGCAAATAGAGGAACTAGTTTAGACACATACCTATAAGTCGACGTGCTGTTGGGTCCTTTTTGCTGCTGCATGCTCATATTTCATTGCTGCATGCCTGGATCCTTTATGCTATAAGCTTTTTGTTGTCTGATGTGTGGTTATTTTTCTTGTGCAGGTATCCTCTGGCTGGATCTACGCTGCAGGAGCCTGCTTCAACGTTCAAATTTTCACCCTCATGTTGTTGACGCTGAAGTTTCATAGGACAGAAACTTGTTTTCTCCATTGCTCCTGAATGATAGATCAGATTGACCTGAAAGTTTTTGAGCATGCTTCTATCATTGTTATGCTCCTCCCATAGCAAAATTGTGGTCAATGGATGCACAAATTTCGAGAAAAATGGAAAATGGCTAAATATTACAGAGGTCAATTTCTCGGAAACCGTGCATTGGAATCAGCTGAAACTGCTTGGGTAGGTTACTATCACCTATATGCATCTCCCCATGAAACAGGTTTTGAAACGAATGCATGGATATGGAGAAAATGTAAAAATGGCTGAAGGTGATGGAGGTTGATTTCTTGGAATTAGGTGAAATTACTTGGGCATGTTGCCATCATCCCTATACAACTCCCCGTAAAGCGGTTTTGCAAATGGATGTATGGTTTTCAAGTTAGGGAAAAAACAAATTTCAGCACTATGTACTTTTGCTTCCAAGCATTCTGTAGTTTTTTTGCATGGTAAGAAAAAAGTGAGCTCGGGCTGTAATGCAGGCATGGAAATGATGGAGGAGGAGTTTGAAGATTGCAGGAGGACTTATGAGCCCTTTAGGAAGCTATCATGTTCGCTAAATTGCCTTTTTGAAATCCATTTCTAGCTTCCTTTAATTTCTACAGGAATTTCCTGTAGAACACACAATTTTTAGGAAAGAAGCACAATGAGATGGGAAAAATAATGGAGAAGGGTGAGGGATGGAAACATGGATGTGGCTGCAGGCCTAACAAACAGATCGCAACCTTCAAATGCCCCTCCAAAATCGAATTTGACTCGCCTGAAGGTTCTATAGGATGTTTCCTGTAGAAATACAGAACTTCCTGTAGAAAGCCCAGAACTTCATGTAGAAGGTGGAATCTCAACCTGAATGTGATCAAATCCTAGGAAAGGCAAGTGGCTATGGAGGGAGTGTCTGTAGGGATGTCCTGTAGCCTGGTACGGACCCCTATCCTCATTTTGCGTGACCCTCCTTACCTGCAATGTGTTCCCTGCAACCTGCAATTATTCTACAGAGATTAGGCCTGTTTTCTCTTTTTTCTTTTTTTCTTTTTTTTTGAAAACAACTAGGGCGCCTCATGGAGGTTTTCACCCTAATTGTCTGCCCTCAGCGTCTCCAAGGGAGGTTTTCACCCAGGGATCTTATTCTTTTTTTTTTTT
>APFE031365056.1:0-11601 GCA_000404065.3 Pinus taeda
TTTGTCACTAGAGAGTCTTAGACTCCTAGGGAGGTTAGGTTTGTCCGCAAAAATAACTCTTTCCGCATGACAGACTTGTTTAGGGCATGAAACAACTGAATTTAGGGTTTGATGAGCCCTAAAACACTTATCTGAATGTTGGGATTTGATGTGCCCAAATGGATTTGTAACAGCTGCCCCCTAAAACATGAAGTCGGAAAAATGGCAATGTCGAATGAAATGATTTACGATGTGATGAGGAGGTATCGAAGTGGAAGGTGACTTGCATCAATCACAATACATGTATCATGATATTTGATTTTGTATGTATTGTTGAGGGAAGGCATACCCATGCTTAGCTTATAAAATTTCATTACATGTACATAAACAATTGTCTACAGATATAGACCCATGATTGGAACGACAATCAATGTAAAGCCAATGTACATTTGATTTAGTACTCCTGATATCGCAGCCCGAATGGATGAAACTAGATCCAGGTCTTCAATCTCATTCAACCGTTCGCTCAAGTAGGAGTCTAACCATGTGAATGTGATCTGAAGTTGAACATGGGAAGACACCATATGATTACTAGCCAATGATGTAAGTTGTTAACAGATGTGAGAGAAATCACCGATAATGATAATGATCCTAAAGGTACCACAGTACATTCTGCATGGTGTGAATGGATGGTTTGATGTCAAACACCATACAAAGTATTTTGGTCGAAGGCCATTGATGTATGCCTATCGCCCAAAGCGAAAAACCTACCATTGATGCATGCAAGCCTCAAGGTACTGAATGGGTGTTTCTAAGTCAACTTCTTGGATAATGAGTTGATGTCGACAAGAAGCGACTCGTCGCAGAAGGGCCTTGATGTATCCCACACCAACAACACGAAACGAGTGTAGTGATTTTAGAGATGGAATTTCACTGACGACACAAGGTTCAAGAATGGCAGTCATGAAAATGAAGGTTTATGGTATTTCAAAGGATAAATTTTGATTGAATGACTTCTCTTGAACATGTCAGCGACACTGAAGTGAATTGGTATCATTGACCCAAAACAAAGTGATGAATGGTATGATAAACCAACGGTATAATAAGCATCAAGTTAATAACCCAACCCAGATAGTCACGGTGATGGAGTGAAAGTGTCATGTTCAAGAGCGACCTGCTACCATAACGTGGTTTTCCCATTTTTCCATTTTCTCCAATCATTGTTGACCAGTACCTCTTTATTTTTATCAAGCTTGAGGATGATAACATATGCTTGTCGTATAATTTCACCCTTCGGGCGAATCCATCGTTATTTGATGTTTTAACGAGTCTAGCGAAGGTGAAACTCGGTCTTGTCTAGATGGACAAGTTTGTCGCTATTTGATGTTTTTAACGAGTTTAACGCCAATGATAACTCGGTCCTTTACATGTTTAGAGAGTTTAAAAAGGTAAAAAAAAAACTCCGCAATTTCTTTGTCATAAATTAATCTCTCAAGTCTGAAAAAGCGTAAAATAATACAAGAGAGATATCTTTTCCAATCCGTTAACAAGATGGAAAGGACAAGTGCTAGGCAATCTTTTCATATTTAGAGAGTCTAAAAAGAGCTTAAAGAGGACTCTAGGGGGGTTCCTTTTTTGTTTTTAACAAAGCTTGAAAAAGAGATAAAAGTGTGCTTTGTGGTCAAAAGTACAACTTACAATCAAGCACATTGAATTCTGCAAATTAGTTGTAAAACCTGCTCAAAACATCACCAAATGGATTAAAAGTATCTATTTCAGAGGCAAAAATAGGCAAATACTAATGTTTTAGTTGATTAATTAACATGAAATAAACATAAAACAAGTTTTTACCATAACATTTTTACCATTTGGAACTTACCATTAAGTTTTGTGCTTTGAGATCAGTTTTTACCTCAAACTTCACTAGTTGATTGCAAAAGATTTTGTGGACCATTTCTCAAGTCGTCTGGACCAGGTAGGAACTAAATCTCTCTACTTTCTTTTCAATCCATTATTTTGTCATTTCATGCAAATTTTAGGGTTTTTTGGGGCCCCTGGGGTTTCATTTCTTTTCCCTGGGATCAGCGCAGGCTTTCACATTGAAAACTGTGCTAAAGAGCACCCAGATAGAAGGCTAGATTCTCTACAGCGCACTGTCTCTGTGCCTGGGCTGTGCTGGGTGAGTTCCCCAACTTTGTTTTAGCCATTAGCTCCAAAATTTGTCCTATTTTTTGCACGGAAAGGATCCGAATTTATCTTATGATTGTGTTTCAGGCTTTCATCGGATTAGAATGTCGATTACATGGTGAGAAAGAGAGCATGAAGAACAAGACATGGTTGCCCTAAACAACCCAGGTACAGATGAGGCCCTCAGGAATTGCGAGTTACTCAAATACTTTAAGTTGTTCAGAATGAGGCAACAAATAGAACTATTACAGTTCCTTGTTCGTGCATGGGATCCGACAGATCAAACATTTCACATTAGGGACAAGATGGTCCTTATTACTATTGAGGATATTTACTTTCTTACTGGACTGTCGAGGCGAGATGCCCCCATCTCACTTTCTGGATTTGCCCATGGAGGTGAATCAGTCAGAGATTACATCAGACAATTTTGTCGACCAGGTGCACAGCCTAGCAAGGACGGGAAAATAAATATCAGGGATGTAAGTGATTTGCCTTTAAGAATGATCCTCTTCACAATCGCAAAATTGGTTGGCAATATGACATTACATCTAGCAAATAGATCTTATATGCAGTATGCACTGGAGTGTCTAGAGCAAAAAGTTTTCAACTAGTGCGAGGTTGTACTTTCACTGCTGAAAGAACAACTGACTAAGGTAAAAAGCGGTAAGACGAAGAATTTCTGTCATGGTTCGATCTTGATTGCTTTTCCTTAGAGAGAATCCCATTAATGCAACCATAGCATGTATCAATGGGTGTGGTTGGTCCTAGCGATCCACGTATGCAGAGGTGGGTTGAATTGATGGCTTGACATACTGGTCAGTCAACAATCATTTTCTCCCCTGCATTTTTCAGTTGGCTTGAACGACAACATGTTGTTATCGAGAAGCATCCATACTCAGGGATGGATTATCGTGGAGATCCATATTTGATTCTACCAGTTGGAGCACAATGGGGTACTATGTGTAAGTTGTTTGACCAAAGTGTTTTTTGATTTTTCAAGTTTCTACATGTTTTTTGTGTTTTTTAATGTTTCCAAGACTAAACTAAGATTACTCTTATGCATACATATGTGGGTACTATTCGACCTGTGATACACGAACAGGTTGCAGGTGGGCCAACGGAGAGAAACATCATGAGAGCAGTTCTCTAGGACTTGGATTTGGCCGAGACCTTAGCAAAGTTGCAGAATCACATAGAGGGATTAACCCTTGGTATTTTGGATATCCAGATTGAGTTACCTATGAGGCTACAGCACCACACTATTGGTGTTCCTAACCATTGGGCCAAGCTTTTGCACATGATAGCACAGGCTGTGACCTGTTACCATGAGCACCACTAGATCTACTTAGGATATTTTGTATGCATTTTTGAGTTTTTGGGTCAGATGACCAAATGTGTCTTGGGCACAAGTTTTGTAAAAACTTTTAAAACACCTATTTATTTTACTTTCAAAGTTTTTATGGTTATATGCAATCTTATTCAACTAATGATGTGAATTGAAAATATTACTTTTACATATGTCACAAATGTCTATTTAACACATAATTCGCTAGAGAATCAGTTAATGTGTTAAGATTTCTGGAAATATGTTGATATTGAATGTGTTCAAAACGTCTTTCCAAAAAACGAACTCTAAGGAACATACGAAAAATTGTTGGATTTCAGACAGTATAAATGTTTGTTAGTTGTAGTACAATGAGTTTCTAGTCCAGCTTAACGATGATTCGGCGAATGCCAAGTGAAATGGCATCAAAGAGTAGATCAATCAACACGCTATACTCGGTGATATTGTTTTTCAATCGACTGATACAAATCCCTTGAAAACTCACTAACTCGCCACTTGGAGTGAAAATATCCCATGTTGTAGAAGACAAATTTTGTGTACTACGACTAGCACCATTGGTGTGACCAACAAAAGGTTCTGAAGACTCTGACATCTACAACAAATGCAAAGTGAATTACTAACCAGATAAAAATCTCTAAAAGACACACACATGCAATGAAAGCATATATACAGTGAGTTTTACTACACTTAATCAAGCATAGTAATGTTTGAGTTACAGCCCATTTCGAGGCCCCGACAATGGAATCCCATCATAATCAACTAACTCGTAGGCTCCTTTTGCCAGAACATGCCTGACAACATAAGGACCCATTCACATTGGTTCAAATTTCCTTGCTCCAAGTTTATCAGCTACTTGACCATAAAGCAAGACCAAGTCTCCTTCTAAGAAGATACGAGGCTTGGCATTCCTATCATATTACACCTTAATAAATTTCGTATGCACCTCTTTAGCCAATGCGGCATCACGACGGGTTTCATCTAGATGGATTAATTCCAAGAAATGCGCTTCTTCTTCAGAAGTGTCGGGTAACAAGTCAATCGCGAGTTTGAGCGATGAAATTTCACATTGTATCGATAAGATTGCTTCCAAACCATACACTAACTGAAAGGGTGTAAATCTAGTTGCATTTTTCACCGAGATTCGATATGCCCACAAGGCAGAGTATAGGTTTAAGTGCTAGTTTATTTTATGAACCCCTATCATTCTTTGCAACATCCGCTTCAAGACCTTGTTGATGGCCTCAACTTGTCCATTCGCTTGCGGGTAATATGAGGTAGAACTATCATGTGACAATCCTAGCTTAGCAGTCAACTCAACCATCATGTGATTGCGAAAATGTGACCCAGGATCTGTAACTATGGCTTGTGGTACACAAAACCGGGAAACCACATGGTTAAAAAAGAAAATAGCAATCATTTTGCCACTGTTGTTCAATGTTGGCATCGCCTCGACACATTTGGTAAAATAGTCAACGACAACTATAATATACCCATGCCCCTTGACCAAGGTGGGGTTACATGTCATAAATTCAATGCCCCATTTAGCGAATGGGCCAACAACAACGACTGGATGCAATGATGGAGGTGGTAATCTGGTTTTTCGGTCATATATCTGGCATGCATGACAACTTCTGACAGCAATAATACAATCTTTAAATATAGTTGGCTAGAAGTAACCAGCACAGAGAATCATTTGTGCGGTTGCATATCCAGATAAGTGTCCACTACAGGCACCTGAATGGCAATCATTCAATGCTTTCTCGGCCTCCTCATGTGTGAGGCACCTTCGTAAAACTGTATCGATACCACGACGGTAAAGTGTGTCGCCAATGATCAGATAATCTTTGGCTTGGTAACAAATATGTTGTTGTTGTGAGCGAGAGGTATCTTATTTTGGGTTTGGAGATAAATCAATATATCTCCATACCAGGCATCAGATGATGAAATTAGAAACAAAGATTCATCCAAAATTGATGGTCCAGATGTTGATCAATGGAGGTCAAGGGAAGGTCACATAGTAACTTAGCAAAAACTAGAGATTTCTCTGATTTAGACTTAATGAATTCTAAATCAAATTCCTGTAAAACAACTATCCATTTTAAATATTTTCCCCCCAGCAATTGATGTGACAAAATGTATGCCATAGGGTTGCAATTTGAAATGACAGTTGCTTTTCGTAACAGGATATAATGGCGAAATCTTTGAATAGCTTGAACAACTGCCAAGGCTAGTTTTTCAACATAAGAGTAATTACTTTCTATATCATTGAGATTACAGCTCAAGTAATAAATAGGATGTTCAATCCCATTTTATTCCTAGACTAAAACCATGCTAATGGTCGTATCTGCAGCGGCGAGATACAGGTAATAGTCATTTTGATCATTTGGAGAATACATTAATGAAGCTCTAATTAGGGTATCTTTAAGAGTGTTAAAGGAAGCTTGCGTGACCTGATCCCAATGAAAGGGTATCTCCTTTTTCAAAAGACGTGTAAAACCTTTAGCCATTTCAGCGTAACTAGGAATGAACCTCCTCAGAAAGTTGGCTTTCCCTTGGAGTCTCTATAACTGTAAAAGATTTGAAGGTGGAGGCAAATCCAGAATTACCTGAACCTTTAATGGATCTAGTCGAATCCCTTCTCAAGACACTACAAATCTAAGCAAGCAACCAGAACCCATGCAAAACACACATTTTTGTGGATTGAGTCGAATCTTGTAGTGTCGGCACCGTAGAAATATTGATCTCAAGTGTTGTGGGTGATCAGTCCGCTTTCGTGAATGAGCAGGTAAATTGTCAAGGTAAGGTTGAACAATGTGCTTGATGTCATGGAAGGCATAATTCATTGCCCTCTGAAATGTGGCCCCAACATTCTTCAAACCGAATGGGAATTTCCTATAGGCGAAAGTGGCCCATAGACAAATAAAAGTTGTTTCCCATTAGTCCGATGGGCGTATTTGATTTGGTTGTAGCCAGAAAATCCATCCATAAATGAGAATATTTCACATCCGGCACATTCATCAATAATATGGTTGATAAAAGGAGTAGGATAATTGTCCTTTGGACATGCCTAATTTACATCCCTATAATCAACGCACACACGTATTGTTCCTTGTTTCTTCATGACAGGAACAATATTGGAAACCCAGTCAGTAAGAGGAACAGGGTAAACAAAACCAACCCTTAAAAGTTTTTCAACTTCTACTTTAATTGCAGCAGCTTTCTTTAAATGAACAGGTCGAAGCTGTTGTCGAACTGGCTTGACATCAGGGTACATTTCAATTTCATGTTCAACAATACTAGAGTCAATTCTTAGCATCTCCTCGTAAGACCATGCAAAAATATCTCTAAATTCACGAAAGAGTGTACGGTAATCATCGAGTTCCAATGGAGAACAAGATTTGTCGACATGAATGTTCTCTACAACATTAGGCTTGGTCGAAATATTAATAGAAATCGTTTCTTCCATATTTGATAGGTTTTGCTCATATTCAATTGTGTCTATGAAAACTGAATTCGATAGGAAATCAACGACTAATGGGTGGTTTAGTTCATTTGAATAATCTTTAATGTCATTTGGAAGATGGGAATGATGATGATAATCTTCCCATGGTTCCTCTCCTATCAACATTGATTGGATGATTCCTTCATTCGTAGAATTTATACGTGAAAAAGGATCCGAAGAGGTACCATATTCTAACGACCTATCTACCCATACAATTGTTGAATGCGGATTTGGGTTTACTGCGCAAACCCAAAAAATTGATTGCTATGATGATTCAATGGGGTTTAAGCATCACCTCAATATTACTATCAACTTCAACTTTGATGGTAATCCTCCTTAAATCGGATGAGGTGGAGGAAATCATGTTGCAAGTCTCTACTCTTGCCACTTCCGCCAAATTAGATGGTGACGATAGGATAAAAGTACCCATTAAGGAAGGATCTTTAAACAGACCTACTCCAACACTTTGAAGTGACAGCGGGGGTCTGTGTACCAACGGAATGCTTCCCGTAGCCTGTGAACTATTGGCAAAGAAGGCTAGTTGATCAATGACTGTGATTCCACCCTTAACAGGGAATGCAATAGTACGAAAGTACGTGAAAACCACAGTAGCCATAGCATATACCCAAGGCCTTCCCAATAAAATGTTGGAATCGAGGGGTCCGTCAACTACAACTTCAACAGTAATTTTTTTGCCCCTAGTTCGATTTGTAGGTTACTCAAAATCCCACATGGAGTATACGTTCTTCCATCAAAAGCTTTCAACGTGGTTGGTGATCGTGACAATGGCAGTGAACCAAGTGTTTTCCAGCAGCTCATGAAAATAATGCAAGTAGATGCCCCCTCATCAATAATAGTTCAGTGAACATTCTTATTGAGAGATTTTACTTGAATTAGGAAAGTTAACTTCGCTAGTAACTGTGGTGTATATCCTGCATGTTTAAAAACCACAAGATTTGAATCCATAGCTTCTATTCTGCCTATTCCTGACAGTAAAGCCTCCTTCTGGGAGGGACAGTTTTGCAACACCTCGAGTTTCGACATAACAGAAGGTGATTGAGCAATATCTTCCACTATGTCATAATTTTTAGTTGCTCGAGCCCAAGGGTTAAATATTGATTTGTGCACAACTCCCTTTGGTGGTTTTATTGTCAATTCAAGTATAATGGGTGGAACATTTTCAGATGAAATAGAAGTCAAAGGATTAGGTTGATCAATGGCCTGATTATTTGACGATGACGACGTATTTCCATAATCTTTGTTTCTCATTGACACCAAAACTTCGTTTTGTGGCTTTGTGATTGATAACATGAGTACTTGGGATGTAGAAGCATGGTCCGTTACAACCAAATGTGTCTCCAGGGTTGGAAACAAATCAATAAACATTGCCGATGTGTTTGAATTCTTTAAAACTTTAGAGACCTCAGAGTGGTGTGGACAATCTCTTGTAAAATTCTCGTCATTGCAAATCAGACATGGATAACGAGGTTTCCTTGCCGAAGTAGAGGAATCATATGATTTCTCTGGAGGGGAATTATCTTGTTTCTTTTTGGTTTTCCCATTTTTCTTGCACCCTGGTTTCTTTGGATTTTTTCCTTTGTCAGATGACATGGAATTAATCTCATAGGCAAGAGTATTTTCTGATGCATTGGTAGTTTGATTGGAAATAGCAAGAGTTTGACTAGATGGTGTTCCTACTGTTTGCGTGCTCAACGAACCGATCACACCATCGTCGGCATGAGAGTCCTTACTCGATTGTGGAGGAGGGGGAACAATGAAAACTAGTTGAGGTGCATTGGGTATTTTATCATAAAGCGTGCCGGATTGTGTGTAAATAAAATCCAAGTATTGGGCACGAGAAATAACTTGCTCTTATGTGACAACTCCACCTTTTGCCACATACTCGGTGATTGATGGCAACAAGGATTTTATGAACCACTCAACTAAAAGCTGATCGGGAACATATGCCTTAACCATTCAACGATGACGTTGCCACTCATGAATATGATCATACATATGGGTAGCAGTAATCTGTTTAAAGTTGGTTAGGAGTTCTGTTCTAGTCTCATATCTGATCGGTAACTGGAAGTGGGTCAAAAATGTAGTGGCTAAATTGGTGAAATTATCGAAAGAAGCTCTTTGTAACTCAATGTACCATTTAGCAGCTGGACCAGTAAGTGTTCTTTGGAAAAGACAAAGCCTAACCGAATCATCGTTTAAGGAGTTTCATGAACACCACAAATGAAAGGTCATGACATGATTTGATGGGTCTTCTCTAGGATTTCCGTTAAATTTCGAAATTTCAAATGGTAACTTATGCGGAATTATTGGCCACCAAGGTGCATATAAGATTGGATCATTAGTGAGCCGATTTAAATCTGGTAATTTTAAAGTTTCTACAAACGACAACTGTCAATTCAAGTCAGGTTGAGCATACCTGGGATATGATGGAATTACCTGAGCAATAGGTCTTTGCATACCGACATAGGGCATCTACATTTGGTAACCTTGGTATGGTTGTTATTGAACAAAACTAGTATAAGGTGGTTGTTGATAACCAGGATGAATATGTGGTTGTCCATAACCTGCAAAGCCTTGTTGACTAGGACCTTGGTAAGCTTGAGATTGACCAAAACCAGGTTGAGCCTGTGGAACAAGTCCAAACTGGGGTTGGAATTGTTGGAATTGGGGTTGTTGAAATTGAGGCTGCCACGGTTGTTGACTCAACTATTGTTGTTGTTGGTACAATTGTTGTTGATTTAACGGTTCTTGTTTTCCAGCAACGAAAGGTTGGCCAGGTTGTGAATAAACTATACCAATGTAAGCCTGGGTCATTCCAGATAAGGGTATACTAACCTGAGGTTGTTTCTGAACTCCAAAAACAAGTGGTTGTTGTACAACAACCTAAGGAACTTGAAATTCTTGACCTGAAACTTGTGGTTGCAAGGTAGAAGGATCAGTTTGTATTGGTTGAGATACAAAAGTTTGAACTTGTGACTGTGCTACAGTAGTAACAATAGGTGTAGTAGGAATAGTTGACACAGTTTGCATTGGTTATGTTGGATACACAAGCCTTGGTTGAACTAGCATTGTTGGTTGCCATTGATAAACTCTAATTCGAGATTGACCTGAATACCTGCGAGATATTACCATATGGTACTCCTCCAGAATAAGGAGGATATGGTGAATAAGCATATTGCTCTCCATATGGTGGCAATCTAGTATTTAATGGATACACAGGTATTTGTTGACCAGATTGCCCAGCTTGATACTAATACATAGGATCAAACTATTGAGCTCCCATTAGAGAAGAACTAGGTAAAATTCCGGTTGACAACATGGGTGATGACCATGGTGTAGAAGCAACCCCTGAGTGGGTTCCAGACAATGATTTGTAACCAACCGGGATGGACAATTCACCATACACGTGCGACTCAAGTGTGGTAGAAAACATCGAAGCGGTTGCAACAGAAGATTATGTTGCAGCTGCATCAGATGATATAGTCTAAGAAGTTGACTATTGTTCAACCATAGTTAACTAACCCAAAATTTGTCCTAAACAATCAACAGGTACATGAAAAGAAGCAGGATCAAATGGAGCTGAAAAAACAGGAGTATGAGGGTAAAGATAAAGCCCAGTTCCAAAGTGAAACGGGGTTCCAGGTGTTATCACTCAAGAAAAAGTTCTAAATTGTTCACATCAGTTTGAGTGTTTGCCAAAGGCACATAAATCCTTTTCAACAGTTTCGCAGCGCAACATGCTTTAAAGTAATTTCGTAGCGCCTAATTCATATTTTTCACTGGCTGCACTACGAAATTGTGGATTTGTTCGAATCCATAGCCATTGTTTCACAGCTGTCATATCCATCAAATTGCATCAATAGTTGTCAGCTATCAGGTGAGGCAAAAATTCAAACAAGTACAGGAGGTACCACCAAGGGTAGAAGAAACAGGTTGAAGACTTAAAGATACAATTGAACCAGCAAAAAGGATCTCCATAAAGAAATTTCAAAGTTTTGGTAGTTTTGCTTGGTATAATATTTTCAAACATTCCCATTCAGTTTTGGAAGGTATTGAAACAATCAAAAGAATGTTTTAATAGAAAAGTGCTCAAATAGAAAATTTTTGGATTGAAAATGTGATTTTTGAAATTACACAGCAGTTTCGCAGCGCGCTGCGAAACCCCTATAGCAGCCTGTTTTAGCAGAAAAAACTTTGTTTTCTGTGTTTACTAGTAAATTTCCAGAAGGGATTCTGAGCAGCTGAAAACTTAATTTTGAAAACTGAAAGAGGCTTTTATTCCTAACATACCAATATACAAAAACCTATTTCAGTTTCTTAAAATTTATTTTTAGGTGGGAGGAATTTATGGTTAAACTTGCGCTATGAAACTGCTGAAAGTCAAGCTTTGTCTTCTGGTTTTAGCAGTCTTTTTCAAGATCAGTTTCTGGTCACATGAAAGGGTATTTTGGAATTCTGAAGGAGGTTTATCTTCATCAACTCTCCTACTACAATAAACTATCTCAATTTCTTCATAAGTGTTTTCATTTGGGAGATACTAAGCTTTCATTGAGACCCTACTTTCAGA
>APFE031365056.1:12410-29058 GCA_000404065.3 Pinus taeda
ATATCATTAATCCTTTGAGAGAGCCCTCTCAGGCTGAGGAGGCTAAGCCTTAGCTAAAAGATTGGTTTGAAATAGTTACTTGAAATTAACCTGGCCTGCAGCGTTCCAGTGCTTGATTTTGAGATAACACCAGGTGTGGAATCTTCTTACAATTTCTCCTTTATAGAAATTAAACCTGGTGGAAGAACTTCACCGTCAGGTCCGTAAAATATTTCTAATGTTGATAAAGTTGAAGTTTCAATAGTTACTGATTTTTGAGGGGTAACCAGTTGATCATTATCCGGTAAAGTAACAACTTCTGAATGTTCAAATTCGAAGTCCAGATGTTCGGGTAAATGAACAACAGTTTCAGAAATAGGCTCCTGAACAACTTCAGGTTCAGATGTAACTTCTTTTTGAACTGGGATAGATTCTAGATTAACTTCTGGTTGAATTGATTCAAGTTTAGAAGTACTTTCTTGTTGAGCAATTTCAAGTTGAGGATCAACTTGTTGTTCAACAACCTTGGTTACTGTTTCACTTCGATTAGTACTAATATCCTCAGGTAATTGTGAAACTTCTTCTTCAGAAACAGATGGGCCATAAATAGTTGGAATAACTGGATTCTTAGTACTTACCGAAATAAATGATTCAGGTAATTCAGATGAAGAACTAAGAGTTCTTGATGTATTAGACTCAGTTAAGTGAGACCGCTTTACCCGAATTGGTGTCGCTTCGGGAGGCAAAGATGGTTTGCTCGCTGTTCTCCGCGAACAACAAGGTAGGGGTTGATGTTCCTCCACAATTTTTGATTAATTTTATTATCAAAAAGGAAATAAACAAAAAGGGGTATAATAGGCAAAAGGTTTACCAAGCAACTGTGAACTGCAGAATACCTCCTCGAGAACCAAGAAGTACAAGCAGGAAATCTTCTTGAATGTTGTGTTCAGTGTATCACAGTTTACAAGGCGGCTGACCTGGTTACTTAAGGATGGATAGTAACCTAGAGTTGTCCTCCCACATATACTCGAAGGTACGTGGAGGCAGAGTCCGTGTAAGTGTTGTCTAATGCAAAACTGCACAGTGAAAGCATTCCCATATACTTTACGTATTGTAACACTGCCCTATATACTCAAAGGCACGTGGACAAGCTATTATATACTCACATACGTGGAATGAGGTATCACACTCCGGATGTATTGTAGACAAGTTAGTGATAACTGCTTTGTTTTACGATGTTGCAACACGTCTCTAGCCCAGAACCACTAAATGTTCTCGTTAATGACAATGCTCCATTAGGTAAATTGATGTTTATTTTAAGTTGATCTTGCTTAGGAATTTTCCTTTCAAGTTCACCACGTGATGTATTATGAAATCCCTAGGAATGCAACTCTCATGATAAGCATTCTTTCCCTTCAATTTAACGATGAAAATCCTAGCTACTTAGGGATAGAGTAATCAGATTTCTTTTGATCAAAGAACAAAGAGCACAATCTAGATTCAATTTCCCTACACTATTCCTATCAGAACACACAAACTTTTTCAATGCAACATGCGTGTATTTCTTTTCAATTCCCTTAATGTGAATATGAACAAAAATGAAATATGAACATACAATCAATCAATCTTTCATATGAACGAAGACTTTTACGATAGCTCAAATTCGAAGGGAGAGAAGACTTTACAACACTTTCTTTCAAATGAAGATTAATCAATTATATTCTAACTTTGTCTATTGATCGATAATGACAAAGAAAACATGAATAAAAATTAATCAATCCTATCAAAGTTGGGCTAGATCAGTTGATAAACACTCTTTTTCTGAGACATGGCATTCATTGATCAATCAGCAAACAATCAAATAGAGAAAATTTGACAAAAACTCTTTCCAAAGGTGGGAAACTGATCCTCAGAGGATCAGTGCAACCCAGAGCGTGAGATAGTGCGCTTCAGAGCACTATCCCTAAGCCAGGGATGCTCTGCAGCGCACTGTGTCCCTCACAAGCCTACGTTGGTGACAATAAGCCATTTCAAGAGGCAATTTGACACGGTTTTGACCAATTTTTCAATGTAAACAGCTGAATTACAATCAATGAACACAAATAAAGTCTACAAGGATGTCTTAGGAGTTGGATAAGCTACTAGGAAAGAGGATTCATCCCCAGTATGGTCATTAATTTGTTTTGAAGAATTTAGCATCTATGGATAAACACTAATTCACTAGACAAGTAGTTGTGCCTAGAACAATAGTTTAAAGTGTTTTAGTCTTTTCCTATAATAGATAATAAGAGAGGATAGAAGGCCTACCTATAGTTTCGCTTTCCTCTCGTCTCCCTTGTATCGATTTTGTCGCTCCTTCTCGTACTTAATCCGCTTGAGAAGTACCCTGTAAACACAATAGAAGACGAAAATTGATCAAAGCATATGATCCATTGAATACAAATGAAATGAATCATAAGCAATTCATACATATAAGCGTTATGAAATAACACAACATATGGAAAAAGGTTCAAACACTTTATTAGATAGAATAATGAATTACAACCATCAGTGTCTGATTCAAAGTCATTCTTCCAGCTTGGATCCCATCCACATCACATCAAAAGAAAGACAAGTTTGTGGCATCACATCATTTGCTCCAAAGTCAAGTCTCATAGCAGCATTATCTCCTTACAATTCAACATAATCCAACCCTTGATCACTTAGATGAGTGGTCAATTTATAGGAAGATGAAGGAGATTTTGTCATTAATGGTGACATTGAATGGCCTTCCATACTTAGAACTAGTTCCATGGAGAAAGGTATGAGAGGATAGGATGCTCCTTAACTCATTCCTCATCCATTTTCGAGCTCATAGGAGTTGATAAGACAGGGAAACTTATAGATGACTCCAAAAGATAAGAATATTCCCCAAACCCTATGTGAATTTCGCTCATTCTCACCCAACGCAAGTGAAAGGAAGCCTAATTGCTCTGCAGAGCACCCTAGCAATGGACTCAACTGCTTTACAGCGCACCTTCATAAGGGCTTACCTGCGCTGGTCCCTCTAGAGGCAATTTTTGGATGTCTTCAAGTCATGAAACTGTCTGGGAAGGAGGAATTCAAAGGATTGACTTGTTTAGGGCATGAAACAACTGAATTTAGGGTTTGATGAGCCATAAAACACCTATCTAAATGTTTGGATTTGATGTGCCCAAACGGATCTGTAACACACCTTAGTCGAACATGGCTAGGAGGTTCTCTCGAGTATTTTTTCTACCTTTTCGAGCTTGAGGGACAACTTTACGAAAAGGGGCCTTTTGGAGTTTTCTTTTCCATGTATTTTTCAAACTCTCTAAAGAATAAAAAATATTCCGAGTTTCACCTTTGTCGGACTCGTTAAAAGATTAAACGACATAGGACTTGTCACTATCACGAGATTGAGCTTATCCTTCCTAGGGCTCGTTAAAATTTACTAGGTAGGATCCATCCAAAGGATGGGCTTATATTACAAGCATATGCTATCCCCTTCAAGCTTGTGTTTCAAAAATAATTGGGGTACTCGCCAGAAATGGTGGGGGGGGGAATTGGAAGTATTTCATCAGTTGTATTCTTCAATTAAGGCAGCATGTCGCTCTTGAACATTGACACTCATCTGTTGTTCGTGTCAAGTTTTGGGACATCCTCACTCTGTCACTTGCCTCCCTCAGTTTTGGGTTATCCATTTTAAACCTCTCATATGATATCTGCCACGTCACCATGACCTTTGATCCTATGATGTAAAATGTTGCCAAACTTTGGAGTTGTGTCATCCACATGTTCAAGAAAAGCTTTCCTACTTGTACATTGTCTAGTCATATGTCAACATCTTGGATTACTCTCATTCATCATGTTTCCCATTTCGTGTCAATTATGACCTTCCTTCGACAGATCACTTTCTGTCGACTTCATCTCATTATCCAAGAAGATGATCTAGAAACTCCCTTCCAATACCTTAGATCTTGTATGCCTCAATGGCAAGTTCTTCGCACTCGACGACAGGTTCTCATCATTGGCCTTCAATCGAATGATTTCATAGGTGTTTGACTTCAGTTCCTTATTCACACTTCATGAATTGTATTGATAGTACCTTGAGAGCCAATGACACAGTTCACATCCTTAGCCGGTAATCAAGTGATTTTCTAGCATGTTCGACTTCAGCATGTCTATTCACATGTTAGAATTTGTACTTTTATCGGGTCGTGTTGGAGCGCAAGACCCTGGGCTTAGATCACAAAAGTCTAGGTTGTGAGGAGTGATGAGTCATTATGATTATATACATTGTTTTTTAGACGGATGGTTGCGACCATGCCATGGGTATAATTTTTTATGCCCTCAGTCGGATGGCTGCATCCATCCCAAGGATTCATGCACATGATCCTTTTCTTGATGGATAGGCTCGCCTATGCCATGGATTCATGTATTTTTATATGCCTCTCTAGTTTATCATGCATGACTATGTGTTCAGATATGTGTATGTATGTTTGACTTGTAGGTTTTCCGATGATGGTATATGATTCCTTGCATTTACTCGTAAAGCATTTCACCCATCACTTTGGTTTGACCTTCATGCTTTAGGGGGCATCTGTTACACAATAATTTGTCCATGTACTTGTACTCCCTGTTCCTTGATCTTGTAGGACCTCTACAGTAAACATTGTGTACTTCCCTATCATTAAGAACATCTCTCTAAGTCACTTTCCATCTGGAAAACATTTTCCCTTTAATCATTTCCAGAGATACTTCCTTTAAACCTAGTTTTAAAGGCTAACGCTATCCCTCAGTTTCTTCCCCACGCCGATTTGCTGAGAATAACACCGAGCCCCGCACTGATGAATGTTGTTATCCCTTTATTACTCACGTTGATCCTCTTTTGGAAAGTATCTAAAAATGGAGTCGAAGCTTCCAGGTCTAGAAGCTTCGTGAACGGAAGTCTGGTAAATGGTCAGTCGAGATAGAGCCGAGAGAGACTGTTTGGGATCCTTTCCCCTATTAAAAGGGAACTAACCCAAGAGATAAGGCTTCTTCCCATCATAAGAGGAACCATATCCCTCTATCATGCCTATATAATCCCCTATTATTTCAACGTCAGCCAGTCTAGAATGGAAGGGCCAGAATAATCTGCAAAAGCTTGCTAGTATTAGCTCTTAGTTTATGCTTGTTAAGAGCTTGTTAAAGGGAGAATAGCTTGTAGAATGTTTTGGTGTGAACAAGGATAAAGAGACCTTAAACTCCTTGATTGAGTTGTTTGAGGATATGTTAGAGTGATGCTTGGGATCCGGACTCATCGAAGGAAAACTAGAACGCTAAGGCGAAGGTTGTACTTTCCTTTTTGTCATATTAATACAACTGATATTTTTTTTCCTATATCAATTTCAATATGGTATTTGGTAGCTTAAGACTCCTTAGCCTCTTAAGTAGATTGAACTCTATTGTATGATATCATGTGTGCACTAGTTTCTTGTCTATTTGTTTCAGGTGTTTGATTAACAAGTAAGGAGCTAATCATTGGAGCAAAAACACAAGGACATCATCGAACAAGGATAAGCGATACAGGAGGTAGGATTTTATCCATTCTCAATCTAAGGGAACTTATGTTATATTGTCTTGTTTGCGGCTGGACCCACTCTCTTGGGCTAGAGGGATTGTCTTTGTCTGCAGAGAGGATATTCCTACACCACATACCTCTATAAGTTATAATGAAATTGTTCCACATAATCTTCCATGCTCTCGTCCTCTTTCTGAGTAATTTTGAACAACTCCTCCTTCGAGTTTCTCATCTGGAAATAATCTATGTTATTTTGCCAAGAATGTATTTTTCATGTCTCCACATGTCCATATAGTGACAGATCCAAGTCCCATAAACCATCTCAATGCTACACCTTTCAGCGTTGCAGGAAACAGTTTTAATTTCTGAGCGTTTAAAGTGTAATCATAACTTCTACACATAACATCAAATTCAAACAAAAAAGTGTTAGGATCTTCTACAGTTAAAACTTTTAAAGATGGAAGAGCTAATAAAGGGATATTGTTCATGGGGGCTTCTCCCCTTATGTCACCTACTAGAACTTCAAAGGTGGTAATAGTGTCATATGTCTTATTGTTATTGTCCCCCATAGATTTTTCTCCTAATTATTCTTTTGGTGAAGGTTCTTCTGGAGATTGTTCAGATTGATGGTCCACAGATAAATATTCTTGTGATGATTTCTCAGAGTGTTCAAGGGCTGGTTGTTTTACTGCACTCCCTAAATCAGGGTATTGGAAAGTGAAAGAATGTTGGTATGATTCTAACTCCTTGTAACTTCCATTTGTTTCCCCTTGTCCTTCTAATACAAACTCTTGAGTACTAGTCTCTCCTTGTTGTTCTGTAATTGCAATATTGCGAGATTGTAGACTGGTTTGAGGAGGATGGGGTCCTAGAACAAAGGAACCAGATATTCCTGATTTTGATACAGATGTAGTAGCTTTTTGTGGCTCTGTTTTCCTTACGTCTCTATGTGTTTTTTTATTGTTGCTTCTCTGCTTTTTAGATCAATTCTTGAATGTATGTACTCCTCCCTTAATCAATAGTTTTCTTATTCTTAGGTCGACCCCTCTTTCCTGTAGGTTTATTGTTATGTCTATGGGTTGCTTCTTTTCCACTCATACATCCTATACATAGACCCAATGTATAATTATTTTCACTCTCTAAGTGTCCTAATTATTGTAGAGGTCAGCCCACTCAAGTATGTTAGAGCGATGCGCATGTTCTTACCTCTCGTCTTACCACTCAACACTTGCAAAATTAGAGACACACTGTGAAAAAAAAAAAAAAAAACTCACTAACATACCCTAAGTGTCCTAATTATCACAAGTTGCTTCCGCTCAAGTATATTATAGCGATGTGTGGATTCTTACCTCTCGTCTTACCGCCCAACACTTGTAAAATTAGGAAACACAAAAAAACTCAAAAGAAAAGCATTGGATGACTGTATTGCTACAACCTTCCCCGACAACGACACCAAAATTTTCAGATCATTTAATCGCTTTTTAATTTGATTGAACCACAATCATTTAATTGTCAACCAGGGTAAGTCTTTTTATTTCAAAGGTGTATGCACTGTTTGTGCCGAGACATAACAACCAGAGAAAGAAATGTCGTTGAACACAATTGCAGAAATTAAAGCACTCATGCAGCAACTAAAAAAACACACTACGGGAATGAAACCCACTCATCACACTTCGTGTTTTTCTCACAGAACAGGTGCACCACACATTATTTATGAAAGTGTATCAGCTAATTAAATATTGTAGTTCTAGCAAATCATGTGTAACAACATATAACGAAATTGAAAACAAAAGTGCATATGTGCTACAATTTATAAAACGACAATAATAAATCCATGCTAAAATAAAGAAAATAAATTAATCTATTACTATTGCAATCCTTGCTAAAGAGGAGGGCCCTTCCTCCCTAGCAGGGTGCAGGGATAGAACGAAAACTAGTTAAAAACTCAACATGAGATCTGTGTAAACATCACCAGATGTGTTTTGTCTTAGAAATGACTGAAAGTTACAAGATAAAAATGTCAATATTGTTCCTGTGTTGTAGTTCCGTTTTTATGGGACCAAACCCCTTTTTATAAAGTTTTACAAGCCCCAAAAATTAGGAAATAGATCAGTCTTAAGAATCTCACGATTCCCATGTTGATCAATATTAAGAGTAAAATAGAAATCGTTACAAACAGTTTCCAAATAAAAGACCTATCAAAGTTACACCATCTTCTACAATCATAACTGCTTAGATCCTTTAACCGCCCGTAGATAATTTCATCATTCTCAACAACTGTCTTTTAAGACAATAATCACGGCCCTTGGCAATTGCGGTGCAACAACAACTTCAAGGTGTAACAACAAAACATTAGAATGTAACAACAAATCATCGGAGTGTAACAACAAGTAACCACAATAGTTGTTCATCCCTTAGTCCTTAGTATATGGGCAACACCTGAAAGAAAAATAACCAAAAGACCTCTTCCACAATTACCCTAGTTAGTCATCCCAAAAAGACATTACTTCAGTCGATATTTAACAAAAAATGGAAAAATAACATGTTGGAGAAAATATTGTTCTTATAACTAGGGAAAGTGGCATTTGTGACATAAATTTCATAAGTTTAAAGAGAGAAAATTATCAAAAATAGGGAAAGAGGTGTCTAAGATATGAAAATACACCTATTCTCCGGTCTGAAATTCCTTAAACAACATGTTCTGATCTGCATGACTCTTTGGTCTGTCATGTTCTACTTTCAGATTCTTCTTGATTACCTGCATTTCCTATTCCGTCTCTGCCAACATGTTTGGTCCAATCAACACCCTATTCATAGGATCACTCCAATTAATGGGCGTATTACAACTCCGCCCATAAAATGCCTCAAACAGACTCATCTTCAATTACTCTTGCTACCCATTGTTATAAACGAACTCAACCAACAGAAGGTACTCCTCCCATCTCCTCTACTAGTACATCACATACATCCTCAACATGTCCTCCAATATACTATTGATGTTATCTATCTGTCCATCTCTATGCGGATGATATGTTGTGTTGAAAGCCAACTCTGTCCCTAAACCTGCAAACAACTCCTTCCAAAACTTGGAAGTGAACTTAGCATCCATGTCTAACACAATCTTCCTTGGAACACCATGCAACCTCACTACATCTCTAATGAATACCTGTGCCACATCACTAGTTGAATACGTAGACTTCACTGGAATGAAGTGTGATACCTTTGTCAACCTGTTTAGCACAACCATGATGGAATCATTTTGTCTAGATGTCTTTGGAAAACTTGTGATGAAATCCATGGAAATGACCTTTCACTTCCACTCAAAAATCAAAATCGATTGTAGTAGTCCACATGGATACTTACACTTTGCCTTCACTTGTTGACAGTCCAAACATCTAGCCACAAACTCTGCCACTTCCTTCTTCAAATTTGGTGAATGATAAAACTTCTTGATTGTTCAATGTCTTATGGTATCCTAGGTGACATGAATATGGTTTTGCATGAAATTCTCACAAGATAGTCTTCTTGAGCTCACTGTTGTCTGGAACATATATCCTGCCCTTAAATATAATCAAACCATTTGTTGTAAGACGATAGTCTACATCCTGACCACTTGTACCCTATTGTAACTTGTGCATAATCTCTATATACCTGTCATCTTATTGACTTGCCTATAGTATTTGATCCTATCAATCGTCCCATAGGAGCTCATAGATGTTATATGATTCACCTATACTCTCCTGGTAAGAGCATCTGCAACCCTGTTCTCCTTACTCGTGGTGTACCTGATCTCAAAGTCGAACTCACTAATCATGGTCAACCATCTAGCTTGCCTGGCATTTAGATTTGGTTGGTAAAACAAGTATCTCAATCCACTATGATCACTCATCAATACGAACCTCCTAGCAAGAAGATAGTGCATCCACATCTTCAATGAATGGATGATAACTACCAACTCAAGATCATGTGTCAGATAATTCTACTCGTGCTCATTCAGTTTTTATGACTCATAGCACACTACCTGACCTTCTTACATAAGCACTACACCAAGTATTCTCTTGCAAGCATTTGTGCACACCGGAAATTCTTTGTCTAGATCCACAATCTTTAACACTGGAGCATTAATTAACAACTACTTCAATTTCTCAAAACTTGTTGCACATTCCTCTGTCCATTCAAATTTCTTACCTTGCCTCTGCAGTGACGTAATAGGATATGCAATGTGAGAGAAGTTCCTGATGAACCTCCTATAATACCCTTCTAGACTCACAAATGATCTTACTTCATCGTCATTTCTAGGAGCTACCCACTCCATGATATCTTCTCTGGATCCACTGTTGTGCCTTCCTTGGAGACAAAATGTCCCAAGTAATGTACCTTTGTCTAAAAGAAACTACATTTACTAAGCGTAGCATACAACTAATGCTCTCTCAGCAATCTCAATAATGTTGCTAAGTGCTCGGCATGCTCTTCCTCATTTTTAGAATATATCAAGGTGTCATGAATGAATACAATAGCAAACTTGTCCATATAAGGACACAACACACTATTCATCAAGCACATAAAGATATTTGGAGCATTAGTCAAACCAAATGGAACCACAACAAAATCATAATGCCCATACTTGGTCCAAAAATCAGTGTTATATATGTCCTCTTCCTTCATGCATACGTTATGATATCCTTATATCAACTCAATCTTCGAGAACATTGTTGCTCCCTTCAACAGATCGAACAAGTCATCAATCCTCGACAACAGATACATGTTCAAGATGGTCACTTTGTTAAACTGCCTGTAATCAATGCATAGCCTAAGAGTGCCATCCTTCTTCTTCACAAACAATACTCGTGCACTCGAAGGTGATACACTTGGCCTAATGTATCCCTTGTCAAGCATTTCCTTCAAATGTAACTTCAACTCTACTAATTTCGATGTGCTCATCATGTATGGTGCCTTTGATGTTGGTGATGCCCTTGGTACCAACTCAATGGAAAAGTCCACTTCTCTGTGAGGCGACAACTCTAAAATATTTGTTGGAAACACATCCTGAAACTATTGCAAGATCGAGTACTTTCTCATTACCTCTACATCCTCAACGTCCTTACCTTTATCACTAGAAATATGCACTACAAATAACACACACCCTTTTCTATGACAGTGCTCTGCCTGCATAGTTGTCAACATTCTAATTTAGGTTGCCTTCTTCTTACCCTATAATATCCTTTATTCTCCATTGTCATCCAAACACTCAATGACCTTCTCATAACAATCCACTTTGGTCGTATGGAGATACAATCAGTCCATACCCAGAAGCATACTATGTGATCCCAACTGTAACACATTCAAATGTGCTAAGGTAGGCATACCATTCAAATCGAATGCTCAAGCTATTACCTGGTGATACACTCTCTTCTTTGTACATGTAGCCAACTTCATTAACCAAGATTCTACATGCACTTCTTTATTTAAACCACACCTATACACCAGGTAAGGACTAACATAACTATAATTAGATCTAGGGTCAATCAAAATGGAAACAACTTGATCAAAAATCTTACCATCCATATCAATAACAATTCCCTAGTTTTTTGCCTACCTGTTATCCAGTGCTACATAAATCCATGGAGTGTTCTTCCCAACATCCCCAACTGTCTGTGCTTCTTGTACATTGTAAATTTGAGGCCTACCATCTTGATTATGTGGACAATCCCTCTTAAGATGCTTCTTACCATATGTCCAACACTACAATCGTCCTATACCATCACCTTTATTTTGCTTCCCTCCATGTTGTGACCCATTAAACTTCTCGTAAGGTGCAACATTTTCTTTCTCACCTGCATCCTGAGGCCTTGTTCTTTTCGGTTGCCATCTACCATTAGACTTTTCCTTCCCTTTCCAACCTTGTTGATATTTTTTCTTGCATTTTGACTGCTTGTAACAATGCTTCAATTTCCCAATAACTTCCTCAAGCGACCAAGGCTCATCATACTCAATCCAATCTCTAAATGCTAATGGAAATCCACTAACAAGTATCTAAACTTTGGCCTTCTCATCTTTAGGATACAATACATACCTCAACAACTCCAAGAACTTGGTCATGTACTCCTCATATGTCATTGTTCCCATCTTTAGCTCTTAGAACTTTTTGGCTTCGCTTTCGTAGTACCTCTCTGACAAGTACTTCTTCCTGAAAAGTCTCTTGAATTCATGCCAACTCAACCATTTTGTTCTAATATCTCTAGCCTGCTTCACATCTTCCCACCAGATGTTTGCTTTCCCCTTGAGGTTGAAGATAGTTATTCTAGCCTTCATATTCTCTGTATATTCATGCAACTCAAAGAATTTCTTCATCCCAAGTAGCCATGCCTCTGCATACTCTGGCTTCTTCAAATACCCATCAAAGGTAGTTGCCTTTTCTTTCATGAACTCATTTAAAAAATATCTATTGTCACTCCTCCTATAAGGATGATAACAATGACAATCATACTGCCTATCGAAACTAGAACTAGAATATAACTTGTGTCCATCACCCGTCTTATCTAAAGTATACAAGAACTTGTCATCTATGATCATGTCATCTCTATCTGACATGTTCCCACCATAAGACTTACTTCCATATGCCCCACTAGTCCTATCCTCTTGCCCATGGCTGATCCGAAGTGGTCCCTGCCTCTACAATTCTAACAAATTTTGAAGGATTACTGCACTAAATTTTTCTTGTTTCTCATGTGCCTGAATGATTATGTCATTCTGTGCCTTACAAATTCTTATTTTTGCCTTCAAGCTTCTTAATGTGTCTAATAAGTTAGAAGAATGCCAAACACCATGTTGCTCATCTGATCCATAAGGAGATCCTCGTGAACTGTAGTCTACCATCTTGGTAGTCATATTTGATCTCTTTCCTGCAAGTACACCATGTCAGCTAAACTAGAACATATTATAATCGCCATACCTCAGTATAGTTCAAGGGAGGATATCCCGTCTGCAAGATCAAACATATTAGCATGATACATGTATAATCATAATCACATCAATATAAACATCATTTCAAACACTATCAATACATGACCATACCAACCACATACCATGACCTCATGCATGACAACTATCACCATGTCAATCTATGCATAATCAACATATGTATGACATACATGCATACACAATACATATAAACACGGACATGCATAACTAGTGCATAACCGACATATACTCATGAGAAGCACATCCAACATCAACACCATCAAATTTCACATGGCGACACAAATGCAACCATGACCACCACCATGCATACATAACAAGTACATAGACCACAACATAAGGATCACATATGCAACTGACATGTATGCATGACCATCACACCGCCCATCCAGTCTAAAGGGTGAACCATGCTCTGATACCACTCTGTAACACCCTCCTCCCACATTTACCCAAGTTAACTGGTTCGTTGGGGTAAAAGTGTGATGAGAGGCTACTATGATCTGATTCAAATCCCCATGTATATTTAAGGAAGTGGAACTGACAAACACAACCAATCTAACTTTCTACACATGTTATAGAACCTTCAGGAGCCAACCAACCCTTCCAGGTGACCAAACCATGAGGTAACTTGACATTTACTGACCTAGAGCCTCATTTTCTCCCATGACATGGGAATGCATGTGACTGGGACCCTCCAGTCGCTCCCACAACAAGGACATGTCAACAACTGTGAACTTTTTCAGCTAGTTCTGAGCTAGAAACCCCAGATTTTGTGCCATTTTTTTAAGGCTAGGTCTCATGCCACTGCCAGAACTTCATGAAACTTCCAGAAATGAAAATTAGCATTGGAACAATGATACTAATGCAAATAATTAAACGAATACTTGATCTAACTCCTACTAGCCATGACAAACGTTTCTTCAAACATGTCACAAATATAGAATCTATATGTCATGTCAATAGATCTGAGCATAGGGGTCTCATACTTATCTGAGAATCAATAAGAAGCATTGATGCATTATCACAATAGCTGCATTATCATCTAATAGGTCATATATTCATTTTACATTCCTTTACTGATCAAAACATGATGAGAGACATACATCATCATTGTCATAAAACATACTTATAACCAACATATAACCAAAAAAGTTATCAAGGATATAATAGCGATAAAATCCACATATAAGCCAATACATTTATGCATGAAATACCAAGGAGAAAGAGATCTTATTAATGAGTGTAAAATCCAACCAGGTATGGGACTTCCACAAACCACCCAACCATAGATTAGCTGAACCAAATCTTTCTTTCATCCAATCACCCCTGTGCCATATTCCAAGCATGAATGTAGGACTCAGAACCAAAATCAACTAGGACTTCCCAAGGCTACACTGCCTAACCCTCATCAAGAGAACCAGGCTTTACCGCAATCCCCATCATATCACTAGGCCCTAAACAAGCATGGATGCCACCAAATTTCTCCACGTACATCATGAAGAATTCACTTATCTCCTAGTCTCTAGGCTTTACCGTACATCCCGCCATACAATGATCGAGGATCCCTAGGCCTAATTGATACTCCACCATCTAGGCTTTATCGTATATTTTGCCATTCACCAGCCAAGGATTCATAGGCTTGACCAAGGGCACCCACCTCTATACTGTACCAGATATCTTGCCATTCACCATAACATGATTCCTAAGTCCATCGAGGTAACACAAAATCTGGCTTTACTACAACCCACAGATCAGTTCAGGGGTTACTAGGCCATCTGTTCTTTCTTTCAAAGACCACCTCACTCAATTTTGAAACCATCTGACAATCTAGCTCAAACAAATACAAGAGAACCCATCACACCATGACTACCCGGAAATGGCAAGGCAAGGTTGAAGAACGTTGTCACACCTAGAAAAATCCATGCCAATGACCGTAAGAGAACCAAATATACATAAGCATGTCCCATGCATGCCAAATCTAGCAGGGAAATCACACATATAAATTGATACCTGCAAATAATCCTGATGTAGCTGCTTGATCCTTCTCTTCCTTGCTTGATCTTTGCTTTCCTTTGCCTTCTTGGTCCTTCCTTTGCTTTCCTTGATCCAATGATAGAGTGTTCCAAGAAAAAATCTAAGTGTCCAAGAGAGAGAGAGAGAATCTAGAGAGAGCTCCAAAACTAATCTGAATGAAAAAAAAAAAAAAAAATAAAAATAAATAAATAAAAAATAAAATTACAAACTGATCCTTGGAAGTCTTTTTATTAATGCGGTCTCTATTTTCTTCATTTTTCCACTATTTTCCTTCATTTTCCTCTTACATGCAACTTGTGACCTTTCACCTTCCTTTTCTCCTCATTTGCATTATTTTCATCAATGAAATGCCAATTAATTCCACTTTTCCTTTCCAAAGCCTTTGCCAATTTCCTTATCCATAATAAAGCAAAGTAACACCCACACTAGGATGTTTTTCCCAACACTCAGCTTGGAATACGTGTCCCATGACCTTGGTCATTATTTTTCCTTTATTAACTTTATTTACATGGAATTTTGACCAGGGTTGTTACAATATCCAACATGAACATAGCACCATCTATACCCAGCACTGCATATGCAATATACACACAACACTATATGTATAACATGCACATACTATCATATGTACACAATACTACATATGCTACATGTACATAACACTAGTACTGCACATCCTAAGGCCACACTGTCCTTACCAAATAACCTTGCTTCTAGTGTCTTATCCATGCTTGTCCCAGTATGCTGCAAAGCACACTTCTTTCATTCCGTTGATGTATCCCTCAGCATAGCTTGTCCATAACATAGACATAGTATAATCACATAATATCAATTCATAACCACATGATATTGAACTTGTAGGTTTTTCAGGACTACTCTGCCCACTTGATTCCTCATAGCCAGGAACCTATTCATGACATTCACCTGCATAAGCAATCATTCCTCCAAAAGAATGACCCCTGAAAACCCTTTCAGTTAGTGACATAGATAGATAGATACATACATATATATAAACATTAGCATACAACAATCATGATCTTGTCAGACAATGATATACATACATACATACATATGTACATATAAACATTAGCATAAAAACGATCATGATCCATGACAACCATATCATACATGACATACATACATACATACATGTATACATATATAGACATCAGCATAATCATGATCACAACATAATTACTAGATATCATAAGGTCAAGGTTAAGAGAACTACCTTTATCCATCCACAACATTGAGAACAACAATTCCCAACATAGTCAAGGCATCTGATGCCTCAAATCCATTTACTCTACCTTTCATATTACCTTTCTCATGATTGCTCTGCCATTGTCCATTTACCCCAATGGAACCAACCAATCCAACTGACTATCATACTCTTGCCTTCAATTTCCCTTATACATGCACCAAGCTTCATCTAAGCCTTACATCACCTGTTGGGTTTCATTCAACTCTTCCTGAGCTCCATTAACTTCCTCTTTCCCAACCAATTCCTAAGACCCTGAAAACATAAAGGCAATAATAAGAAACAAACAAGGATAAAACCATGAAAAACCAATATCAATACGACACCACAAACAAAGTGGTATGGCCATACACTATACATAATCAAAACTGCAAATCAAGTGAAAACAAAGCACAAAGCACCAAAATCTCAAGACTCTCAATAGAAACCATGACTCAATTCCCATGGTTCCCAAGCTTCCAAGGGAAAGCTCAACCTGAGCCTTCTTTGAGACTTCATAGCAATCTCTTTTGCCATGCAATTCCCTGCATCATATTTCCATACACACATAATTGTGAGCGTATAAATAAATATTGCAATATACCAATTGTCTTACCTTGTTGTGCCAATCATGTTGCCTTGTAACCGAACATATCCATTTCATCTCTCAAGGGACTCCAATTCCCTTGATGAATCCAACCATAGTTAAAAAACCATATTAATATATCTGTCAAATACATGTTTAGGAATACAACATATATCCACATAATATCAGACAAAATCTTAGTTAAGTGTTGGGTTGTGTTATATTCTTTCCACGTCTAACCTACGTAGTGAACCGGGGGGTTAGA